>JAXIVH010000020.1:410496-447996 GCA_036785325.1 Urophycis tenuis | reverse complement strand
ACAAGCCGTGCTCCTCCAGCAGGTACTGCCTCACCACAGTCCACGGTGGATGCTGGGATTATACCACACTGTGCAGACTGGAGGGGAGGGGGGGGGGGGGGGGGGGGGGGGGTTGCTTACGCTCTGCGGTCAACGCTTTCTTTCTCTGTAGCTTTACAAGAAACACCAGCTTCAGCTCCAAGTTCATCTGCCACAGCAGCACCCACACAAGAAGGCTAAAGAGGTATGGCATCACTACACTATTCTGCGACTTTTAGGTTTTCACTTGAGCTCAGTCGGAGGGTGGCAGCTCAGCACTGATGCTTGTAGATTGGAGAAATAGAGAGAGCTAGAGAGTGAGGGAGGGAGAGGGGGAAAGAGGGAGTTAAGGGGACAGAGACAGATCCCACATGCATTTGCTTGACCCTTCTGGTCTGTCTGTCTGTCTGTCTGTCTGTCTGTCTGTCTGTCTGTCTGTCTGTCTGTCTGTCTGTCTGTCTGTCTCTCTCTCTCTCTCTTTCTCTCTCTTGCTCTCTCTCTCTCTCTCGCTCTCTTTCTCTCTCCCTCTCTCTCTCCCCTCTCTCTCTCTCTCTCTCTCTCTCTCTCTCTCTCTCTCTCTCTCTCTCTCTCTCTCTCTCTCACTCTCTCTTTTCTGATAGGTCTCTCCACCACAGCTGACGTTCCAGCTCCAGCAGCTCCTCCGACTCCAGCACTATCAGCAGCAGCTTCTGGGGCTGCAGAGGCCGGCACCCTCCTACCCAGCAGCCTCCCCAGGTCTGCAGCCCTCCCCGTTCATCTCAGACTGTGTGCACCAAACACCAACCAAACACCAACCAAACACCAACCAAACACCAACCGGCACCAACCAAACACCAACCAAACACCAACCAAACACCAACCGGCACCAACCGGCACCAACCATACACCAACCAAACACCAACCGGCACCAACCGGCACCAACTGGCACCAACCAAACACCAACCGGCACCAACCAAACACCAACCGGCACTAACCGGAACCAACCGGCACCAACCAAACACCAACCGGCACCAACCAAACACCAACCAAACACCAACCAAACACCAACCGGCACCAACCATACACCAACCAAACACCAACCGGCACTAACCGGCACCGACCGGCACCAACCAAACACCAACCGGCACAGGCCGGTGGGCCGTACCCGTTGGTGTTTGTTGGGGGGATTACGTTTTTTTGTTGGCGAACATGGTGAACAGACGCTGGCCACGGTTCTATTTCTGGGTGTCAGGGTTTCTGCTCGGTGTAGTCAAGCATATTTACAAATTGAATTATGGGTCTTTTTTTTTTGCTATTTACTATTTAGCAGACATTGAGGCTAAATCTAACGGTGGCCACAGGCTGAATCATATAATATAACAAAGAATAACAAGAAGGAAACATGTTTTGTTAACAGTGTTACGGTAGCGTCAAAGCTTGCATTTTTTAACAGAGGTCCTCCAGATCTGGAAGGAGCTGATCAACAGCCTCCAAGAAGATAAAAGCACCAAGAAGCGCTGGTCCACGCACCCCGTCCGCACAGAGAGCAAGAACCCGCGTTCTCCCTCCCCTCCCCGCGCAGAGTGGTACGTTCCGGGGGTCCTCGGTGCGAATAGAGCGAGCAGGGATGTTGTTGTTGTCGTCTTTTTGTGGGGGACAAAAAATTATAATAATCAAAGTGAAAATCAGTGAAAATGTGTCACTCCTGGTGCGCGCACACACACACACACACACACACACACACACACACACACACACACACACAAAATGGTTTCTCCAATTCTTTGAGAAGCCGGAGGTGTTTGTTTTGCCGGTTGCGGTACACTGCGTACTTAATTCCCCTCGGGAGGAGGTTTTGTTTTGTGGTGGTTTGTTTGCGATTCTTGTACCGCCGGGCGAGGTAGAAAGGTTTAGCAGCGGAATCAAAAGACACGCATTGTGTGTGCGTCTCGCGCCAGGAATGTAAAAACAAACGGCCCCCTTACATATTTCTTTGTATTTATTCAAATAAATGTGCTGATTCTTTTAACCAGAGTGACTTACAGTTCTTTAATGAGCGGTAGGGGTTAGACTTCTGGCTCATGGATGCCTACGAGAACATGGGGAACCTTTTTAGATTAGATTCCATTTTAGTCATTCCCAGTATTTTTTTAGATATTGTACATAGGAGCAGTGGGCTGCTGGGGAGCAAGTTTGTGGTTCAAGTGCCTTGCTCAAGGACACCTCAACATGCGGACAGTTGGAGGAAGGGGAATCGAGGGGATCGAACCGCCGACCCTAGGGTTGGTGGACGACCCGCCCTGTCCATCCGCTCTACCCACTGAGCCACCGTCGCCCCTGCCCTTTTTGACTGGGAGTTGAACCCACTCAAATCCAACCCTTTATTCTTTACGTAGGATATATGATATGTAAGATACGATAAGATGGTACTTTATTAATCCCAGACGGGGAATTTGGCTGTCAAAGCAGAAAGAACAGGACAGTGGTTGTAAAACAATGTGAGAACATACTACATGAGTAATAGCGTGTAGCATGTTAATAGCATGTTGCATTGTGGGGGATATCCCTTATTTCTTTGTTATTTGTTGTGTATCGGTACCTTGATTCATTTCTAGACCATTGCCATGACACTGCCTTTCCCTCTCCTCCTCCTGCTCCTCCCAGTGCCAGTGATGCAGCCTCACACCATCTCTATGGTCACGGTCTGTGCAACTGGCCCGGCTGCGAATTTGTGTGCGAAAACATCAGCAGCTTTCTCAAGTAGGTTCATTTCATCCGACATCATTCCCATACGTTGTGATTCATAGTTGAACAAAAACACGTTTTAGTTCCTCTGTGGTTAGTCCTCGTTAGGCAGGTCAGTGCAGCGGCCCGTGGGTTTGTACCGGGGTCATACTAAAGGTGGACCCTCTGTGTTTATGTCCCCAGGCACCTGGTGAGTGAGCACACCCTGGATGACCGGACCACCGCCCAGTGTCGCGTCCAGATGCAAGTGGTCCAGCAGCTGGACCTCCAGGTTGGCCCATTCATCAATCCAACCTCAATCCATCCTCCCTATGGCCATCTGTCTGTCCATCTTAACCCCCATCAGTCCTGTTGCTCCCTATGGCCATCTGTCTGTCCAGCATAACCTCCATCAGTCCTGTTGCTCCCTATGGCCATCTGTCTGTCCATCATAACCTCCATCAGTCCTGTTGCTCCCTATGGCCATCTGTCTGTCCAGCATAACCTCCATCAGTCCTGTTGCTCCTTATGGCCATCTCTCGCTCCATCATAACCTCCATCAGTCCTGTTGCTCCCTATGGCCATCTGTCTGTCCATCTTAACCTCCATCAGTCCTGTTGCTCCCTATGGCCATCTGTCTGTCCAGCATAACCTCCACCAGCCCTGTTGCTCCCTATGGCCATCTGTCTGTCCATCATAACCTCCATCAGTCCTGTTGCTCCCTATGGCCATCTGTCTGTCCAGCATAACCTCCATCAGTCCTGTTGCTCCCTATGGCCATCTGTCTGTCCAGCGTAACCTCCACCAGCCCTGTTGCTCCCTATGGCCATCTCTCTCTCCATCATAACCTCCATCAGTCCTGTTGCTCCCTATGGCCATCTGTCTGTCCATCATAACCTCCATCAGTCCTGTTGCTACCTATGGCCATCTGTCTGTCCGCCATAACCTCCATCAGTCCTGTTGCTCCCTGAGGCCATCTGTCTGTCCATCATAACCTCCATCAGTCCTGTTGCTCCCTATGGCCATCTGTCTGTCCAGCGTAACCTCCATCAGTCCTGTTGCTCCCTATGGCCATCTGTCTGTCCAGCATAACCTCCATCAGTCCTGTTGCTCCCTATGGCCATCTGTCTGTCCAGCATAACCTCCACCAGCCCTGTTGCTCCCTATGGCCATCTGTCTGTCCAGCGTAACCTCCACCAGCCCTGTTGCTCCCTATGGCCATCTGTCTGTCTGCCATAACCTCCATCAGTCCTGTTGCTCCCTATGGCCATCTGTCTGTCCAGCATAACCTCCATCAGTCCTGTTGCTCCCTGTGGCCATCTGTCTGTCCATCATAACCTCCATCAGTCCTGTTGCTCCCTATGGCCATCTGTCTGTCTGCCATAACCTCCATCAGTCCTGTTGCTCCCTATGGCCATCTGTCTGTCCGCCATAACCTCCATCAGTCCTGTTGCTCCCTATGGCCATCTGTCTGTCCATCATAACCTCCATCAGTCCTGTTGCTCCCTATGGCCATCTGTCTGTCTGCCATAACCTCCATCAGTCCTGTTGCTCCCTATGGCCATCTGTCTGTCCAGCATAACCTCCATCAGTCCTGTTGCTCCCTATGGCCATCTGTCTGTCCAGCATAACCTCCATCAGTCCTGTTGCTCCCTATGGCCATCTGTCTGTCCAGCGTAACCTCCATCAGTCCTGTTGCTCCCTATGGCCATCTGTCTGTCCATCATAACCTCCATCAGTCCTGTTGCTCCCTATGGCCATCTGTCTGTCCATCTTAACCTCCATCAGTCCTGTTGCTCCCTATGGCCATCTGTCTGTCCAGCATAACCTCCATCAGTCCTGTTGCTCCCTATGGCCATCTGTCTGTCCAGCATAACCTCCATCAGTCCTGTTGCTCCCTATGGCCATCTGTCTGTCCAGCGTAACCTCCATCAGTCCTGTTGCTCCCTATGGCCATCTGTCTGTCCATCTTAACCCCCATCAGTCCTGTTGCTCCCTATGGCCATCTGTCTGTCCAGCATAACCTCCATCAGTCCTGTTTCTCCCTATGGCCATCTGTCTGTCCAGCATAACCTCCATCAGTCCTGTTGCCCCCTATGGCCATCTGTCTGTCCATCATAACCTCCATCAGTCCTGTTGCTCCCTATGGCCATCTGTCTGTCCATCATAACCTCCATCAGTCCTGTTGCTCCCTATGGCCATCTGTCTGTCCATCATAACCTCCATCAGTCCTGTTGCTCCCTATGGCCATCTGTCTGTCTGCCATAACCTCCATCAGTCCTGTTGCTCCCTATGGCCATCTGTCTGTCTGCCATAACCTCCATCAGTCCTGTTGCTCCCTATGGCCATCTGTCTGTCTGCCATAACCTCCATCAGTCCTGTTGCTCCCTATGGCCATCTGTCTGTCCAGCATAACCCCCATCAGTCCTGTTGCTCCCTGTGGCCATCTCTCTCTCCATCATAACCTCCACCAGCCCTGTTGCTCCCTATGGCCATCTGTCCGTCCATCCATCTGTCTGTTAGGCTATACGCGTTAGTTGCATACATTTGCAATTTAATCTGAACCTCGGGAGGTGCCTCCGGAGAAGAAAATTTGAGAATGCACTCTCGTTGGACAGAGTGAGATCAGGCGTCGTCAGGAAATGATGGGGTTGCCTAAAGTTTTATCAAAACTTGCTACGTGCAACCAAAACAACGGAACAAAGTATGTTCCCGAACACAGTTTGATGGGAAAAGCAGCGTTCCAACCCGCGCTCGGCTGCCTCTTGCAGCTTGCAGACCCCAAAACACTCCGGACTGTAATTTAATGAAGAGGCGGAGGTGCTTTTCAGAGTGCCGAAGCGATGTCCGTGACTCGAACAACAATCACCAAGTCTTATTTGACCGCCCGACTCTCTCTACAGTCGCTGCTTGTTTTGACCAAATGAATCCAAAAGGCCGTAAAAGAAAAGCCTTTTCACGTTCGGTTCCTTTGAATAACCACCTGAACCGCGTGATTTGTGAGGAATATATCACAGCGCCAAGGCCTCAACGTGGTCTTCCACCCCCCCCCCCCCCCCCCCCCCCCCCTCCCGCCTCATGTTCCTCCTCTTTCTTCTTCGAACAGCTCTCCAGAGAACGAGAACGTCTAAGGGCCATGATGACTCACCTCCACCTGCCACCTTTGGGTGCTCACTCTCTGGCTGCACCCGTGGGCGTTCTGCCCCCGCGGTCCGAAACAGCGGACGACCCGTTCAGTCAACAGGTAGAGCCGGGGGGGGGGGGGGGCTGGGCGTGTTTCAGGAGTTCTGCCGGACAACAGAACTTTAGAGGGGGGATGGAAGCAAATGGGCCATGAATGGAATTCCACGGTTGTGTGGAGATAATGCGTATTTTCGTGATAAACACAACCCAGAAGAAAATAGCACACCCTTTTTTTTTTTCTGCACCACACCGCGTTCGCAGGTTCTTTCTCGGCTGGCGTTCAGAGTTCTTCCTTTCACGGTCGGGCGACTCGTGTGAAATGGGCTCCGCTGTTGCTGTGGCTTGCCGTGATTGTGCATGACATGAAGGTCGCCGCCAGTTGACATTTTTTGAACAGTTGCTTTTGAATCCGCATTTTGCATTTCCGTAGACTTTAACACCACCCCCCCCCCCCCCCCTCCCCCCCAGCGAGCGTACGCAGACGCTTGCCGTTCTGTCGGCGAGGTGGCCCAGCTGTTTGCTGCCAGATGTTTGTTGCCGACGCGTGTTTCAGACGGGGCAAAAAAAGAGACGGCGCCAATGATAATGGGATCGCTAATCGTCGGGTTAATCTGCCAAATACTGCACCATAATCAAAAACCAAGCCAAACAATTTCACCCTGTCATTAGCCCGTGATTGGCTTCCCCCTTCCGGGCAAATTAGCGGGGGGGGGGGGGGGGGGGGGGGGGGCTCAGGCTCTGCGGCGCGTCGAATCGCTGCGTTACGCTGCTGTTGACAACCTCCCTGTGTGTTAGAGTGCGGATCAGGCCGGAATTTTCTGTCTGAGCCCGGCCCGCGTCCAACAGAAAAGGAACCGAACCCGACCCGAGCCCGACGGGCATCAAGCTTTTTATGTCTGTAGGAGCCATATATTGTCGTGCTGTTCAGCCATCGGGGTTTGATTTGTTGGGAGGAATCTGTGGGAATTCGTAGGAATCGGAGTCGCAACAATGTCCGAACCCGAAATGATATGAAAGCCCACCTTTATTATGAAGCAACTGTAAGGCATTTGGAAGTGTCAACACACAGATGAGCGCAACATGCGCGGGGTCATCACACACGTTATCATATTCAAAATTGTGACCGAGCCCGACCCGAACCCGAGCATAATTTCTAAATATTTGTCCGAACCCGACCCGGCCTGTCGGGTCCCGTCGGGTCCTCTACTGTGTATCCCCCCCCCATCCGGCTCACAGGCAGAAAATCGTTCCCTCTGTTCTGTTCCCTGTTTTTGAGACACATCTTGGACTGACCGTCACGTCCTCTCCTTCCCCTACTCTGCCTCTCCCCTCCCTTTGTGTCCAATCAGATGCCGTCGCCGGGCCCCCCGCCCCGGCCCCGCCCTGGCCCCCGGGTGAGTGCCCCCCCCGCCGTCGGAGCCCCGCCCCGGGGGCCGGCCGAGCCAGTCGGCGGGGGGGGGTCACCGGCTCGAACCCCGGGCGGCGGGGGGCCAATGAGGAGACTGCATCGGCCCTCTCTCTCGTCTTTGTCCTCGGGTAAAAAAAAAGAAGAAATGTCCCGAATGTTTATATGTTTCTAGTGTTGTTACTGTGTCTTGTTGTATGTGAGTGTACCAAGTAGCTTTGAGTATTTAGAAAAGCATTTATTATGAGTTTACGAGTTTAAGTTTATTATGAGTTTATGATACATTTAACAT
The DNA here is from genome assembly GCA_036785325.1 of Urophycis tenuis. NCBI lineage: Eukaryota > Metazoa > Chordata > Actinopteri > Gadiformes > Phycidae > Urophycis > Urophycis tenuis. The sequence goes on along the minus strand of JAXIVH010000020.1, from coordinate 440,395 downwards.
GCCATTTATTCGTTTAAAGGGAAATGTAGACCGCATCGTGTTTCAATTCAATTCTTTTATTTCTGGTTTCTCAGAGGATGAGTTTGAGCTGTACAGGAGCACCGACCTTCGACCTCCATTCACCTACGCGACCCTCATCAGACAGGTGCACTGAATCTGTTAGGCTCTTTCTTTCCCGATCACACCTGATAATTTCTGATCAAGTGCACGTAACACGCCGTCGTTACCAGGAGTCTGATCCAATCTAATTTACATTTACATTTACATTCAGGGCATTTAGAAGATGCTTTTATCCAAAGCGACTTACAAAGAGTACATTTGTAATAAGAAGGTGAAACATTTCATTGCTGTTCATGCAGTAAGAAAGTCACCAGAACCAGTTTCAAGCATTTCCATTGCTAGATTAACCTTTGCTAGTATACAATACAATTTACATTTACACTTAGGGAAGTTAGCTTTTATCCAAAGTGACTTACAAAGAGTACACTTGTCATAAGAATGTGAAACATTTCATTGCTGTTCATACAGTAAGAAAGTCACCAGAACAAGTTTCAAGCATTTCCATTGCTAGGTTCACCGTTGCTAGTATACAACATCTCTGACAGAGTGCCAAGTTACAAAGAGCGACTAAAGTGCCAATCTCCCCGTCGTTTGGTTTTTTGCAGGCTATAATGGGAGCGTCAGAAAAGCAGCTAACACTCAACGAGATCTACAACTGGTTCACGTGCACGTTTGCATATTTTCGGCGAAACGCTGCGACGTGGAAGGTAATCTGCACCCCTTGATCCTCGTCCTCCTCCCAGCTGGACAACGCTTCGCTGTAGTGATTCTGTGGCTTTAAATTAATCTCTCGAATGGACACTCTGTTCCAATTCCCCCAGAATGCCGTGCGACACAACCTGAGCCTCCACAAATGTTTTGTGCGGGTGGAGAACGTGAAGGGGGCCGTGTGGACGGTGGACGAGGTGGAGTTCCAGAGGAGGAGGTCCCAGAAGATCACAGGGTACCTCTCCATAAACGAGGGATGGCTTAAAGCTTTTTAACGGGGCATTTAGCAGACTAAGCAACTTACAATCAGTACATTTGTGGGGTTCGACATGTGGACAGTTGGAGGGGGGGGATCGAACCGACGACCCTATGGTTAGTGGACGACTCACTCTGTCCATTGAGCTACCGATCGCCCCAAAAGCTTTAAGGGGAACCATCGTGTAGCATCACAGAGCATCCTGGAAAAGCTCCACCATTGAAATCAACTTTTATAGGATTCTTTCGCGGAAACTGATTTGTGGTTAAGAATGTGTTGATCATCTCACATTCAGAATGGTCAGAGACAGTTTCATATTCTCTAATGGTTTAGTGTTCCTCTTGGCAGCAGTCCCTCCACGCCGAAACACGTGGCCTCCAGCCTCGCCATAGGGGGCGCTTCAGGTGTTGGTCTACAGGTGAGTGGGCTTCATGCATAGCAGGTTCATCTGACCGGGCTTCAGCGCCTCACTACTTTAGTCTCTACTCTATGCTGCTCGCTACTCTACGCTGCTCTCTACTCTGTACTGCTCTCTACTCTGTGCTGCTCTATACACTATGCTGCTCTCTTCTCTGTGCTGCTCTCTACTCTACGCTGCTCTATACTCTCTGCTGCTCTATACTCTCTGCTGCTCTATACACTGTGCTGCTCTCTACTCTGTGCTGCTCTATACACTGTGCTGCTCTCTACTCTGCTCTCTACTCTACACTGCTCTCTACTCTCTGCTGCTCTCTACTCTACGCTGCTCTCTACTCTGTGCTGCTCTATACACTGTGCTGCTCTCTACTCTGCTCTCTACTCTACACTGCTCTCTACTCTACGCTGCTCTCTACTCTGTACTGCTCTCTACCAGTGTTGGGCAAGTTACATCCAAAATATAATACATTATATATTACTAGTTACTGTCATTCGAAAGTAATTAGTTACATTACAATATTACTATCTCTGAATTGTAATACGTTACACTACTTCTGTATTACTTTTGAGTTACTTTCAACAAAATAGCCATATGACTAAGCATTTAAAAATGCTAAACTGCAGATTGTTATAGCTGATTATTTACATTCAGTGGAGGGTGATGTAACATAATGACTGTGTAGGCCCCTAAAGCTACTAATAACTTAATATAATAGGCACAGTAAAGGCTCATAGCACAATACAATAAGTAACAATGACAGTTGGAATCATACAAGCTGACAAAGGATCAGTCTGTAAGTTATGATGGAGATGCTGCAAATATTTAAAGTCCTGGCCTATTTATAAGAAACAAAATAGAGTTAGAGTCCACTATAACATAGCCTATAGCCTTATAATATGACAAACACACACACATCTCTTTTTCTTTTAGTTTATATTGTTTTATTCTCTTTTAATTCAAGCTTACAGCACAAAGATGCCATGCACTGAATGGACACAACTTCTGTTTTAAGTTGTTTTAAGAGTCCAACAAACATTAACATGTAATCTACAACACAAGCCTACTACAGCAACGCTGGCTATTCTACCGTTGATAGGGAGTGCATGTCTTCCACAATAAATTCTGCCACCAGTCTCCTCACTTCTCTGGCTTCAAGAACCATGGCAGACCGAGAGAAACATAACTTTTGTTGCTTTGTCTGTACCGTATGTTCGTCCTTCTCCGCAGGTGCATCCCTCTCCTTCAGCTTAGTGTTAGCGTGGCATCGGTGTTTCTTTAAGTTGCTTGTGCTTTCTTTTTTTTACGTCGAGAGTTCCCTCGGTGTCGCTCACAGGTTGCAATTTACAATTGTGTTTTTCTCCTTCTCTTTGAGGAATTGAAAATAATGGGCGAATGTCCATCGCGCAAATGTAGAGTCCGGCGTCATGTTTGTTGTCATCTCAAGCCTCAACAGGAAATCGCGCATGCTCCCGAGTCCCGGCTTTTTTCTGTTGTTGGGATGTCTCGCGGTGTTGGTGATTTATTTAAAAACAATAGCTAAACGGGTTAAAATACGTTGTAACGCGCGTTACTTAGATTGTAACGAGTAAAATATTACCGAAAATGTATTAGTAATGCGTTATATTACTGCGTTACAGCGAATAGTAATACATTACTGTAATTGCGTTACTTTTGTAACGCGTTACTCCCAACACTGCTCTCTACACTGCTCTCTACTCTACACTGCTCTCTACTCTGTGCTGGTCTATACACTATGCTGCTCTATACACTATGCTGCTCTCTACTCTGTGCTGCTCTCTTCTCTGTGCTGCTCTCTACTCTACGCTGCTCTATACTTTCTGCTGCTCTATACACTGTGCTGCTCTCTACTCTGTGCTGCTCTATACACTGTGCTGCTCTCTACTCTGTGCTGCTCTATACTCTGTGCTGCTCTCTACTCTATGCTGCTCTCTACTCTGCTCTCTACTCTACACTGCTCTCTACTCTGTACTGCTCTCTACACTGCTCTCTACACTATGCTGCTCTCTACTCTCTGCTGCTCTCTACTCTGTGCTGCTCTCTACTCTGTACTGCTCTCTACACTGCTCTCTACTCTCCACTGCTCTCTACTCTGTACTGCTCTCTACACTGCTCTCTACTCTCCACTGCTCTCTACTCTGTGCTGGTCTATACACTATGCTGCTCTATACACTATGCTGCTCTCTACTCTACACTGCTCTCTACTCTCCACTGCTCTCTACTCTGTGCTGCTCTATACACTATGCTGCTCTATACACTATGCTGCTCTATACACTGTGCTGCTCTCTACTCTGTGCTGCTCTCTACTCTGTGCTGCTCTCTCCCTGCTGTACTGTTGTTCTCTACTCTACCCTACCCTATTCTACTCTACCCTCTTCTGCTGTACTCTACTCTAGCTCACTGTGCTCTACTCTGTCTCCACTGTACTGTACTGTACTGTACTCTCTGTCTCTACTGTACTGTACTGTACTCTCTGTCTCTACTGTACTGTATACTGTACTGTACTGTACTCTCTGTCTCTACTGTACTGTACTGTACTCTCTGTCTCTACTGTACTGTATACTGTACTGTACTGTACTCTCAATCTCTCCAGACTGCCATTGCAGAGACTACTCTTCCTGGATTCCAGTGCCTCAGCAGAGGTTCAGGAGGACACAGTGAGAGGACCGCAGAGACAACACACTGCTCCTCCAGCACAACACCCCCCTGCCCAGCAGTCCAGGGGCCACGGTAAGTCCCTGCAGTCGAAAACAACACTCCTATTCTACTCCTATTCAGTGTGTATGACTATTCAGTGTGTATGACTATTCAGTGTGTATGACTATTCAGTGTGTTGGACTATTCAGTGTGTATGACTATTCAGTGTGTATGACTGTTCAGTGTGTATGACTGTTCAGTGTGTATGACTGTTCAGTGTGTATGACTGTTCAGTGTGTATGACTATTCAGTGTTTATGACTATTCAGTGTGTAAGACTATTCAGTGTGTATGACTATAAAGTGTGTATGACTATTCCGTGTGTATGACTATTCAGTGTGTATGACTATTCAGTGTGTATGACTATTCAGTGTGTATGACTGTTCAGTGTGTATGACTGTTCAGTGTGTAAGACTATTCAGTATGTATGACTATTCAGTGTGTATGACTGTTCAGTGTGTATGACTGTTTAGTGTGTATGACTGTTCAGTGGTGTGTATGACTATTCAGTGTGTATGACTGTTCAGTGTGTATGACTATTCAGTGTGTATGACTGTTCAGTGTGTATGACTGTTCAGTGTGTATGACTATTCAGTGTGTATGACTGTTCAGTGTGTATGACTGTTCAGTGTGTATGACTATTCAGTGTGTTGGACTATTCAGTGTGTATGACTGTTCAGTGTGTAAGACTATTCAGTGTGTATGACTATTCAGTGTGTATGACTGTTCAGTGTGTATGACTGTTCAGTGTGTATGACTATTCAGTGTGTATGACTATTCAGTGTGTTGGACTAATCAGTGTGTATGACTATTCAGTGTGTATGACTATTCAGTGTGTTGGACTATTCAGTGTGTATGACTATTCAGTGTGTATGACTATTCAGTGTGTTGGACTATTCAGTGTGTATGACTATTCAGTGTGTTGGACTATTCAGTGTGTATGACTATTCAGTGTGTATGACTATTCAGTGTGTATGACTATAAAGTGTGTATGACTATTCAGTGTGTATGACTATTCAGTGTGTATGATATTAAAGTGTGTATGACTATAAAGTGTGTATGACTATTCAGTGTGTATGACTATTAAGTGTATATGACTATTCAGTGTGTATGACTATTAAGTGTGTATGATATTAAAGTGTGTATGACTATAAAGTGTGTATGACTATTCAGTGTGTATGACTATTAAGTGTGTATGACTATTCAGTGTGTATGACTATAAAGTGTGTATGACTATTCAGTGTGTATGACTATTCAGTGTGTATGACTATTGAGTGTGTATGACTATTCAGTGTGTTGGACTATTAAGTGTGTATGACTATTCAGTGTGTATGACTATAAAGTGTGTATGACTATTCAGTGTGTATGACTATTCAGTGTGTATGACTATTGAGTGTGTATGACTATTCAGTGTGTTGGACTATTCAGTGTGTATGACTATTCAGTGTGTATGACTATTCAGTGTGTATGACTATTCAGTGTGTATGAGTGATGCACGGGGAGCTGGAGTTAAAACATGTCAACCTGGGGTGCTCTGCAGACCGCTCTACATGAAAGAGGAGGTGCTGAGTTCAGAGGAGCAGGACGCTCTGGGGTCACCCAGCCCCTGTTGGACCCTGAATGACCCCTGACCCCTGGCAACGTTAAACAAAGATAACAAAGAAAGAAAACAGCGGAAATAGTATGTTGACGGAGAGCAGGGATGTATCTATGGCTAGAAACATGTTTATTATCATCTGCATCCTATGGAAGGATTTGGATGATTTTAAGTTGATGTAAGTCTGGATGTGTTTTGTTACCAGTTTGATAGCAGTAATGTGGTCAAGAATGTGTTATGAATCACAAAGTGTAGTCAGTTGGTAAAGGTAAAACAGTTAATATTATGTAATGTGGTAAACTTAAAAAAATACAGTATACATCTGCAAATATGTACAGTGCTCTGTAATGTTGTTATAATGTTTTTGTATATAGAATCCAATAAGATGTCTCAAACTAAAAATGATGAATCTAGTGTGTATCTGTAACACAGAGCAGTCTTTAAAAAACAATTAGATTATACAATGTATTTATATTAATTTATTGTGCCTCAATTCACAACATTAATTAGTATCTACGAAAGGGTCTTCTGTGTTTTTCTACATGCAAAGTTGGTTATTACATTGTTATGAATGTATGCATGTATTTACTACACATTCATGTATGTGGTTGTTTGTTTTTTTGTAAAACATGCTGTGTGTGATATATTAAAATTTTACAAGCGTAAAATTGAAAAGGGTGATATTGGACTCGTTAGTGCTACTATAAATACATTGCCTATCTATGTGCTATAAATGCAATCCCAAGAATTCAAACATTTAAGTTCAGTATTAAAAAAGAATCACATCTAATTAAAAATGTTGATTGTATTTTTGTATAAATTATCATATATTAGGATCATTCTAGTTTACCATATACATGTAGTCCAGCCTTAATCTTCACAACATATGTTTCATTTTCCGTTTATCAGCTAGTTTGCATCCCCCCCTCCCAACTCTCCTCCCCACCTTGTCTCCCATTGTGAGACGAAAACCGTGAAGATCTTTCACCACCCAAACAGCCCGACGGAGCTCTCGACATTTCAAGCGACTGGATGTGTTTTTGTTTTGTTTTTTTTCCTTTACGCCTCTAGTTGAGGATCAGTGTCAGTAATTGTCTCGGCTGATAAAGAGTTAGATTTAGGCTCGCTTTGATTCCCCGTCAGCGCGTTTAAGATGACACTCTCCGGAGCGCCTCCGCCGCGCGGTGGCGGCGTGTTTACCGGCGGAAAGTTGGCGCACGCCGAGCGACAAGTCGAACGGCGTCACTTATCGCGTGGCTTTGATGTGCGGTAAACTCGTCGCGGGACGTGCGCCAGCCAGTCGACGTGTTTTTCGACGCGGCGCGGTGGTGACAACATCGAGTCAACATCCGCGCCACAAGAAGGGCGGCTCTCTCCGCTCGTCTCCCCGTCAGGACGTCATAACAACCGTGAAGTGGCTGACGTCTAATTTATTCCCTAAAGTCCTTATTGAACAATCAAGTTATTCGCAAATGCCGCTCGATTGTGTCTTTCATGGGCCAGCTGCCTTATGTCCACAATACAATGTATTAATCTGGTGGCCAATTACTTTTTTTTTTGGGGGGGGGGGGGGGGGGGCATGTGTCACCCCTGGACCCCCCCCCCCCCCCCCCCATCACACACGCCCCTGTCTCTGGCCCAGTGGAAACGGGTCAGAGAGCTAATGGTGTAATGGTTGCTTCCTTTCTAAATACGTTTTTGTGTAAAATCTATAAGCCTACGACACGTGTACAACACTTAGAGCCCTCAAAAGCCAAGGCACGAGGCAAGCACTCAAATAGTGCTTATCATTCAATATGATTGTACCCTACAGTCCATAATTTTGCAAGAACAGACATAACTTTCTGTAATTTCCCAGCTTGGGATCAATAAAGTATATCTATCTATCTATCTATCTATCTATCTATCTATCTATCTATCTATCTATAACAGTTTTTACAGCAAAAAGCTGGGCACATCCAATCAGGAGAAATACCCCAAATACTTATTTACCAACTTAATTATTCCAAATAATACTGGTGCGCTCCGTATCACAAAATATACAGTAACACAATTGACATTGCTGTTTCCACACCAGTACGTGAGATGAGTCACTGATGACTCATTTACTTCCTGTAAAGTTTTGAGGGAGAAACAGGGCTGCCCTTGCATTCAAATGCACTTTAACTTGGTGCGTGTGCGTGTACTCCCATGGAATCTGTGTGCATGGTCGTGTGTGTGTGTGTGCATGTACTCCCATGGAATCTGTGTGCATGGTCGTGTGTGTGTGTGTGTGTGCGTGTGTATGTGCACGTGTGTCTCACTCACGCACTCTACAGCCACCACGGGCACGCGGGTGGTGGATGTGAGTGAGTGTGTGCGGATGTGTGTGCGTCTGTGTCCACTTGCCTGTGAGCGGTGCACACTTCCCCCCCCCGGGCGTGGGCGCGTGCGTCCGTCCTACTGACGTCCTCATGGGACATGTGTCTCCATTGTGTTAAGGGACTAAATGCAGAACAAGAGGAGGAAGGCGGAGGGGGGCGGAGGAGGAGGAGTAGGAGGAATCCCCTTCTCTCACCCCAGCCTGGCCCCTCTCTGGCTGTGAGTCACCACCACCCCCTCTGCTGTGCCGGTATGAACCGCCGGCCCCCCTCACCGACAGAACCCGCGTTCGGCCCTCTTTGCCCCGCGTGAAGCCGAGGTCCGGGCGGGGGGGGGGGCGGGGCTTGGTGCGAGACCCCCGCGGTTAGGTGTGAGTGTTGTTTACATGGAGACGCCGGGCTGGATGACCACGGTGTGACCGGGGGAACGCTCTTGGGACCAGCGATGGCCTCCGCGGGAATGGAAGCGGGCGGCTGCACCCGAGGTAAGGACTGCGGGCGCTCAGACTGCTGTTGGAAAGAGAGCGGGACATCCTGAATACTACGGCACGCGTTGTATTCCTCTTCGGTCCCCGTGGTGTTAATATCATGTTGTCCTGATTCTGTGGTATGTAGAGGGTGAAGGGGGCATTTAGCAGAGGCTTTTGTCCAAAGCGATGTACAATCAGTACATGTGTGGGGGTTCGACATGTGGACAGTTGGAGGAGGAGGGGAGGGATCAAGGGGATCGAACCGCCGACCCTACGGTTAGCGGACGACCCGCTCTGTCCACCCCGCTCTACCCACTGAGCTACTGCCGCGATATGGACACATAAACTGATGACTTCATCAGAGGGAAATAGCTTGAAGCTTGGATATATGTTTCTCAAGACCCAAGTTCTTGAGAAACCTTCTTCTGGGTTTACAGCAACGCCATCCGCGGGTTAATTCCTTCAAATCGACATGGCTAATGTTGTGTCGCTGTGTTTTTTATCGTTCTAATCAGTTCCCCTTCATCTGAGCACTATTTATATGCATACGTTGAATGTTTCATGATCTGTCAACGCAATTCCTGCATTATGGGAAATAAACAATCAGCTTGATTGAGTTGTCGGCTGCGGATGTGATGTACTGTACATGCACTCCGGAACACCTTGGCATCAGTCAGCAGTGACTTATCGGTAGTCCACAGTGGAATGACAGCTCAGTGTCTTTTAATAAAACAAACTGGCAGACACCTCTCACTGTGCGTGTCACAGCCAAACATCTAACTGCTGGGTGTGAGGTTCATCAAAGGGAACAAAACATCTGATGAAGGTAAATGATGGAGTTTCAAAGACGATCAAGGCGAGACCGAGAGAGTAGATGGTTACGGAAGTGTCCCGCACATGTCAAAAACACGTATGACGATGACACGGCGCGTGAAGGGAAACACGCGGAAGACAGGACCATTACAGCAACAAATACAGCGAGACCCTCGACGATAAAGAAACTCGAACCCGACACAACCGATCGAGTGGACCGAACGCGACGTTGAGACGACACCGAAGCAAACGTCGACCTCGCTTCCTGCCTTAACACAGGCGTCGGACTTGTAACCGGAGGGTCGCCGGTTCGAACCCCGACCAGTACGAACGGCTGAAGTGCCCTTGAGCAAGGCACCTAGCCCCTCACTGCTCCCCGAGCGCCGCTGTTGCAGGCAGCTCACTGCGTCGGGTTTAAGTGTGTGCTTCACCTCACTGTGTGCCTCACCATCACTGTGTGCCGAGTGTGTTTCACTAATTTACGATTGGGTTAAATGCAGAGACCAAATTTCCCTCACGGGATCAAAAGAGTAATTCTTCTTCTTCTTTTTTCTGCAGCCGCCCAGCGTGTTGGTGGAGAGACCCCACCCCTGGCCCCGAGTCCAGAGGTGGGGCAGGCGGAGGTCTGCAGAGGACCCCCGCGAGGTCCACCGGCGCCCTGTCCGCACTGCGGACGCCCACCCCCTCAGACTGTGGCGCCGGCGCCGCGGCCCTCTGGACACCTGACCGGCTCCAGCCAATCGGTGAGGGGTAGGCGGAGCCCGAGCAGGGACAGTCCACCCCGATCGACCGCCGACACGACAGATGAAGGTGAGGAAGCTGAGGCACTCTTTGCGTGATGAGATCATACAGACATGTAATTGTCATTGTCGATCACTCGGGGGGGGGGAGGTCGAGTATGTCCTCTCTTTCTCTGTCTCACACACACACACACTAAGACATCCAAACAACGCAAGCACATTCCACAGATGGACACTGGCAGACTACAAATGTGTACACCACACAAAAAACCCTTTTGACCGAGCCTGAGACGATCCTTCTGGGCGCCCATCAAAGCGTTGCGACGCTGCGCGGCGATATGCAAAAAAAACCCCCCACAGCCTCGAACCTTCCGCAGCTCGCCATTGAAGCTCCACGCCACATCGCCGTCTCATAAGCATATAGCGAGCAAACGAAGCGATGCATACGGCAGCGCTCTCTCATCTTATGGATTTGCGTAAATGCTACGTCGCTGCGCCGTAATTGGATCAACCGCCGAGCGGTTGAAGAAAAAAAAAAAAAAAACGCTGACCCCTCCTCCCCAGGGGAGCAGTGGCGTCCTCGCGTTGAGACGTCCCGCGGTAAAGCGAGGAGGAAGCGACTGGATTTGCATCTCCAGCCCCCGGAGAGGACGAAGACAAACAAACTCCAAAACAAAATAACAACGCAGACCCCCTCCGCGATACGAGACCACAGAAGGAGGTGTGTGTGTGTGTGTGTGTGTGTGTGTGTGTGTGTGTGTGTGTGTGTGTGTGTGTGTGTGTGTGTGTGTGTGCAAGTGTGTGTGTGCGTGTGTGTGTGTGTGTTGTGTCTGCGCGCGTGCGTGAACGACCAGAGGTTAATGCAATGCAACCGCGAGCGCGCGCACGCACGCCAAACGCGAATTCGCGGAGCAATTATCTGGTGATGACAGCGCCTGGCGCGATGATGTGCTGCAGGGTTTGGTGTCTGGCAGACGCTGGATCACCCCGCCCCATCCCCGGCGCAGCCATCTTCTGCTGTGATTAAACAAACACAATCACACTTGATCCTTCTTTCAAGCTTCAACACGCTGGGGGGGGGAAACACAAAGCGCAAACGCAAATCACACACACACACACACACACGCGTCTAGAGATTAATTTCAGGGGGGGTGGGTGGCGGGGGGGGTTAATGTTTTGTGTTAATATCCTGTTTAGTGAACATCGTCGAACCATGACAGCCGTTTAAAAAAAATCACAAAAAAACAAAAAAAACAAGCTAACACAATTGTGGTGCTCTCCCTCCGGAAGCCTCCTGCCTGGGCCTGCTTCTGGCCTGTCTGTCCTGCCAGTGTTGGGCGGTGCTGCTGGGCCTGCTGGACGGCTGCTCCTCCTGCCTCAGTGGCCTGTGCTCCTGCTGCTGCTGCTGCGGTGGCGGCGGCTGCTGTGCGCAGTGCTGCGCGGAGGCGCTGGACGCGCCGGTCCGGGAGTTCAGCTGCCACGCCCACTGCCACGCCGTGGCCTTCGAGTCCTGCTGCGAGTCCACCGAGTGCCTGGAGTTCTGCCTGGACTGCTGCCTCATCTGCCATCACAGCTGACCGGACCCGCCAAACCCCACCCCACCCCCCAACGGCGCCAGTCAAACCTCACGGAACTCCTCCACCCGCGTTTGCGGTGATGCTGTGGCTCCGCCCACACACTGGGGGGGCTCGGCCTAAAACGGGGCCCCGCCCACGTTAGCGGTTATCCAAACAGTGTTGCGGCGGTATAACTTTTCGATGGATGATGTCTGCTGATTTCGCAGGGACACTTGTATGAATGAATATATGTTGTGCGATGTTTTTTAATGGATCTGTTGTTTGTGGATTCAGTAAATGTTTTGTTTTTTTCTGTCAAAATTATAAAATGTAATTTTGTTTGTTTGTTGTAATTAAGTTGTCGAGTTGTTCCATTGCCATACAGTCACCTTACGCGCGGCAGTAGCTCAGTGAGTAGAGCGGGTCGTCCACTAACCGTAGGGTCCGCGATTCGATCCCCTTGATCCCCCCCCCCCCCCCTCCCCCCCCCCCCCCCCCCCCACCCTCCAACTGTCCACATGTCGAACCTCACAAAATGTTCTGATTGTAAGTCGCTTTGGACAAAAGCCAGGAAAATGTGAAATGAAACGGAAATAGAAAGCACAACAACTCGGCAGTATGTTTCCATCTGTTTGGTTACTCTGCGACTTAAACTAAACTTGTTAAACAACTAAACGTTTAGGATGGAGATCGACATCGCTCAGTGGTCATCCACCGTTATCATAACCGTGGAGTATTTTTTTTTTCCCGATCGCCCTACAGTATAACGCTGGCAGCCAGCTGTTGTTCACCGCTGGCCGCATGCAAAGCATAAAAACGATACGCCGAAGCAACACGTTTAATATTTGAATGGGCTGGTTCATTAAGCGAGGACACCTGCAAACGCTGGCCAGGGTCAGCTGTGCTCAACCTGCGAAATGTTTCAGGAGTAAACAGCCAGTAGCCGGGAACACGCTGGGATTCATTAGTGCCACAGCCGACAACACCCGATCCCTCTCGAGTCACTCATGGGAGTCCGAAAAACATGAACACAACGCCGGGCGCACACACACACGCCGCATGCTTTATGCCCCCTCAACCCCCCCCCAAAAAAAGCCAAGGTGAAACGTGGCCAAGGGGGTGGGACGACACTGAACAATTCATGAAGTATGGATTATTCCCCGATGAAGATGCGGTCGCGGTCGGTGTGTGCTGAGAAACAAGTTCTCCGCACATCGACTGATGCTCTTCCTGTACAAAAGAGGGGCAGGTATACAATCTTATTTATTCAGCGAGTTTTTTTTTTTCTTCCCGGAGAATATCAAATTCTGTGTTTTCTTTCTCAAGGTTTTGTGTTTATTTATTAACCAGCCGCTCTTTGTCAAGGTAATTTGCTGTCTCTCTCCAGATCACAGAATTTCATTTTTCTCCCCGATGTGTGAATGAATAATTAAACAAGGATGATTTCATTTAACTCATTGCTTCCCTGAAACGCCAAAGAAATCTGTTTCCCTTCAACACACAACAACAACAACAACAACCCCAGCCCTTTCTAACCCTAACTCTCTCTGCAGGACAGATGGCCTTTTTGCTCTCGGCCCCCCACCCCTGTATTCAGGTGACAAGGCTTTCTAATGTCAGGGAGTCGGACCCCCAGCTTTAAGCGTCTCCTCCGTCGCCTCCTTTTGCCGCCGATGAACGGGGTGACCTGAAACGTGTCAGTCGCCCCCTTAACTCCGCCATCCTCCTCCTCCTCCTCCCAAGATCTTGACCCTAGTGGAGTCAACCCTTCTGAGCTCCCCGGTTTCTTTTCTTTGACGATAAAACAAATTGGTGCAGAGAACGGCGAGAGACGGACCCGTTTTACGGCTCCGTCGCAGCGACGGAATCGAACCAGTGTTCGCCTCACCAGCCACCGTTTGGGATTCCTGCTGGTCGTTGACACGAAACCACGGCGACATGTGATTCGGAGGGCAGTGACCATGGGCACGGCCGATATAAACACCACACGCGCAGAGGCCCTACGCTGCAGCGTTTAGTACAGTAGTGTGTTGTCCATCGGTGAGACTGAGACAACAATACTAAAACAGACACACATCCGCACACACTTAGTGGCCATGTGAACTGGCCCCAGGCACTACCACGGCCAGTTGTATACGCAATCTGTGTTTGCGTTTCACGCAACGGTGAGAGTTCACACGTTGACCACACGTGTGGCCCTTTTTGTTTTGTTAAAAATTATAAAAAAAAATATTAAAAAAAACGCAAAACGTATATTCTCACACACAACAGTCAGTGGGGGGAATATAATGAAATTGGAGTTTGTGAAGCAGCCTGATGAGATACAGTGCGTTGTCTATACATATGAAGATGGGGAACAGTGGGTTTTTAACTTTACTGAGTTACTTTTTTTTGTTTTCCCCTTACAAAAACCCCCAAAACATTTGAGTCGCATTAGAAGAAGATTGTTTGTCTACTTGTGCTCTCCTCTCCTCTCCTCTCAACAAGCAGAAGCTCGGTGACAATGTTTGCAACCCTCTCCATCAAAACAAAGGTTTTTTGCGCGTCGCGCGTGTGAAGTAGCATCTTAAAAAAAACAAAAACGAAAGAACGAAAAAATAACCACGCCAGCTAATAGTCAGTCTGTCATGTGTGCCCACTTGCTGTAAACGAAACAAAAATAAATGTAACTGGATTTGAATATCTAACATTTGAGCCTGACAGAGAGAGAGAGAGAGAGAGAGAGAGAGAGAGAGAGAGAGAGAGAGAGAGAGAGAGCGATCAAAGAGAGGAGAGACAAGCATGTGTAGGGGGGGTCGTCAACGCGTTGTCTCGTTTTAATAAATGAGGGGACTGGTTTCCATCAAGGCTCGCCTGCCTTCTCATTTCATGGAGGGGTGGGTGGGTGGGGGCGTATCAAAACTTAAGATAATGAGGGTTAGGGTACAATCGGGTTTGCATGAATTATTGATGCTTTTCACGAGAGGCCCGGGGAAAAGCGTGAAGCATAATTGCATCAGGGCATTTCCGAGGAGCGATCCCGGAGTAACAGAGGTAAACGTATTAAATCAACCAAAAATGTATTCCCCGTTTTAACTCGGCCGCTAATGAGTGCCGTCATCATTTATTGATCGCCTATAAAAACTAAAACAAATATAGTTGCAAGCAACAGACGCGGGATCCTGCTTGGTATGGCCGGGCATGGTGAGCGCGGCCTCAGGGATGCATCAAAGCAGACGTTGTTTGATTTTGTGCCGTGTCTCACAATATGGTGGGATTCAAGCAGTATGCCTCCTGCCACCTACAGGACTGATCGACACTGAGACACACGCTCCTGGTTGCACCAGAAGGGGCAGAACAGCCTAGAACAGGAGAGAGTAAAAAATACACAAAAATAGCTGAAGAAAAATTGTGGAGAGAAAAACATCCAAAAAAGAAGGTGAATTGAGGGAGAGAATAAAAAAATATAAAAATGGAGATGAAGGAAAATTATGGAGAGAATAAAAACATCAAAAAAGGAGGTGAAGAAAAAGGGTGGAGAGAATAAAAAAAATGAAAAGGGAAGTGAAGAAAAATTATAGAAAATAAAACAGAAAAGGAAGTGAAGAAAAATGGTGGATAGAATAGAAAATCCCCAAGAGATGAAAATGATGGAGGGAATAAAAAAATCCCCCAAAAGAGGTGAAGAAAAATAGAATAAAAAAACTGAAAAAAGAAATATGGATAGAATAAAAAATCCCCAAAAGGAGAAAGAAAAATGGAAAGGATAAAAAAAAATCTGAAAAAAAAAAGTGAAGAAAAATGAAAAAGGTAAAGAAAAACAGAATAAGAAGACATAGGTTAAGCAAAATGACAGCGCATACTGAAGTCACCTGGTTCACGTGTGCCAGGTTTGCGATGTGTATAACATCAGGCACTGGAGCGGTTGGCCTGTGGGCCTCTACTGTAGTGCATTAAACCCAAGTGGTCTGACCACAGGGGTCTGAATGAGAACGTTGTTCATCCTGACCAGTGGTCCATGTAAATAAAGTTTCATGCATATTTCACCTTCCTAGTGGAAATGTTGGAGCTTTGAAATTCAAGTGCTTGTTATAGCGCCACCTATGGGCGAATCTGGCCATTCCTTTGCATCCCTCACTCATTTCACACGTTCTACAAGCCATTTATATAACTTTTTACCATGTCGTTTTTGAGATGGCCAAATTTGCCAGGAACAAATATGATTTAATGATAAAAAAGGGTTCATAGTTTTGGCCAAATTTGCCAGGAACAAATACGGTGTAATGATAAAAAAGGGTTGATAGTTTGTAAAGTTTTTATTTACAACTTTAGGTTCTTCTGTAATGTACAGGCGTTCAAATTGTCCCACTCTCAGATCAGACGCTACAAATGTCATCACGACAACTAACGGAAAATACTGATACAGTTCCACTTTTTTTTGGTGAAAGTAAACAGATAAAACCTGAAGTAACTCAAAAAGCAAAAACCGAAAAAATGAATTAACAATATAAACTTGACGCTATCCAGATTACTCTGGTTTTGTCTCGTTCCAAGTACAGTACGGTAACCTTTAAAAAAAACAACAACAACTCAAACAAACACAAACATCAGTCACGTACCAAATAATGTGGATAAAAGTCAGTAATTACATCACTGGATGGCACGGGCCAAATGGGAGCTCTGGTTTGCACCACTGGTGCACGACGAACGTCCGATAAATCTCTTTAATTTCCAACAAACACGAGTCAAAATCCAAACCCTATACTGTATATACACACTGTTCCCGAAACATACACAAAGTCGCAGCTCAAACGGCCAATCAGGGGGGACCAATCTCTCCCTTCGTACCCGCCAATAATATAGGTCTTCAAATCATGGCAGAACACATGCCTTAATAAGGAGTGTGATAACAATACCAATAATATTAAAATCCTGCCTTTTGCTCCTGAGTGGATAAGTGCAATGTGCGTCCGTGATAGAGAGAGAGAGAGAGAGAGAGAGAGAGAGAGACACAGAGACACACAGAGAAAGAGCGAGAGAGAGAGAGACAAAGAGAGGGAGAGACAGAGAGAGAGAGAGAGAGAGAGAAAGAGAGAGAGAGACAAAGAGAGAGCGAGACAAAGAGAGAGAGCGAGACAGAGAGAGAAAGACAGAGAGAGAAAGACAGAGAGAGAGAGAGAGGGAGAGAGAGAGACAGAGACACAGAGAGAGACAGAGCGAGCTTCAGAGACTACAGATAGTAGCAGCAGCTGTACCCTCTTTGGCGTTCAGCGTCTTCCCAGTCTTTCTCGCCCTCAATACTGGCGGTGATTGTCGTGAGGTGATGAAACGTCGACGCCTGCTTCCTGCCGAGTCAGGCTGTAGTGTTCTACTGGGGGGGGGGGGGGGGGGGGGGCGGGGCTCCGCGGGCCATGCCCCCCCCCCCCCCCCCCCCACACACACACACACACGGACCATCAGATCATGTAGTTCTTCTTCAGCTCGTCCAGGTACTGCTGCGTGGCTCGGCTCAGAGGGTCCGCCAGCAGGTCCACCACGGAGGCGGAGCCCACGGGGGACAGCCGGGCCGAGCCCCCGCCCTCCAGCTCCACGGTGGCTGTGGGGGGGGAGAGAGATGGGGGAGATGGGGGAGATGGGATACAGGATGTTATCATGTGGCGTGAAGGCGGGCGGTGTAACCTGTAACCTTTACTGTGTTGTGTCATTTCTATTCTTATGAGCAGATTTGTGTTGCCGTGTTCTGCGGTTACTCTCATGCGTTTCCATGTGTTTTCGTAAAGCGCTTTGCAAGCCGCGTCATCAAAAAGCAGCAACACAGGTAACGTCACTGTCATCGTGAACCAGCCCACACCTCATCAGCCCACGCCGCAGTACACGGTGGCTGATGTGTGGCACCACGACAGCTCTCAGGACAGGCAGAGAGGGCCGGGGGCCTCCCGGTCTCAAACAGACCCAAGCTGAGATCACAGAGCTAGAACGGGCTCTCATCACAACAGGTCTACCGATTGTTATTCCCAAAACCGGCAGAGAAGTGAATTCGCAGTCGGAACCAACCAACCAGAAGCCACCCCGTCGGGGGTCGGAGGCGTTTTTTCGAGGGGTCGGAGGTCACTCACCCTGGTTCAGCTCCGTCGATATGTTCCTCTCCAGCTCACTCTGCACCTGGGTGGGGTGGGCAGGAGGAGGAGAAGGTCATGAGAACAACCGTTGAGATGAACCGGCGACGCATACGCACCATGCAGACAAAAAAACACCAATACCAGGGTGACACCGACACACACACACACACACACACACACACAGGGGTCACCTTAAAGAGGTGAGAGCGCACGGCAGCATTTAGAGGGGTCCGCGCGGCCCATGCACGACATGCACGCGCATGCAAGAGTCAAAGCTTCCGTGTGCAGAATCACGGGCCATCACACACACACACACACACACACACACACACACACACACACACACACACACACACACACACACACACACACACACACACACACACACACACACACACACACACACACACACACACACACACACACACAGCGCTCAGGCTGCTGCACGGCAACACTGAACGGTCGACACACCCACGGCGCTGCGCGGCCGCCGCGTGCTCGTTAAACAACGAGACATAGCATATTTTTGTATTATTCAACACTGGTCTCCTGTCTTGCCTTGTTGCACCACCATCACTGTGAAAACGCACCTTACAACCATACTTGAATTTTCAGCACATAAACGCGGACCTTATCCTTTCTTATTTCTAATTTTTAATTTTTTAATTAGTGTCTAATTAGTATCTTTATTCACTTTATTGTTCAACTGGATCTCTTTGGAAATCCTTTTAATAGTGTGTATGTTGTGTGTGTCTATGTCTTGAGGTGCTTGGACCTTGAATTTCCCCCAGGGATCAATAAAGAGTCTTGAGTCTTGAATTGAGACGATCGTTTCAGAAATGTGACTAATGACACGCCTTCAGAGACTGAAAACATAGGAGATGAATGTGCGCGTTTCAATCAATCCGGGGTAACAGTCGGAACATCCCGGCACCCTATAGAGGTAAGCGTTACCCAGACAATCACAGGAAAAAAAAAAACAATTCCCACGAGCTCCCTGGCATCTTTTCTGTGCCGACAGCCACTTTCGCCTTTCCGGTCGGGATTTACTTTGTAGTGTAGGATTGACAAAAAAAACTAAACGTCAGGCGGAGTCGCTAAATATACACGGCGCTCCGATCCGAACGCTGAAGGCTCTGTCGACGTGCCGTGCCGCCGCAGTCCGACCTCGGAGACTGCCTAACGCCAGAACGAGGGACCGAGGGAGGGTCAAAGGGTGAAAAAAAAAAAACCAAGGGGCCTGATTGGCTTACAGCGAGAGATCACTACGGCTCATCTCACCAGCCGCCGAATGAGACGCCTGAGGCTGCGACTCGTCTGCCTCCAAGATGGCGGCCGTCTCCATCAAAGTACATACGCATCATACAACAGATGCACAGTGGGACCATTTTTCCAAATGTTGTCGACACCAAATTCCCGTCAAACTGAGGTGAACCGTAGGAACCTCGCCGCGATGGACCCCTGGAGTGTCTGGGGGTCAGGCAGGGGAAGATGGGGGTGGGGGGGTTGGGGGGGTACGGCAGAAGCGACAGGGCAGCAAGCAAGCAGAGGTTGGCCAGCCCACAAAAAGCCCACCCCCCCAGGGGGGGGGGGGGGGGGGGGGGGGGGGGGGTGTTGAACTAAACACACGGCTCGCTACACACCTGCTCACGTGTCTGGCTGGAGAGGGGAGAGGTGAGAGACAGATTTCTGAGCTAGAAGCTGAAGAGAGCGAGAGAAGAGGAGGAAGAAGAGCAGATGTTAAGCGCGGCCCCCCCCACCACCACCACCACCTCCAGCCCCACCCCCCACCCCCACCACCCCCATCACCACCGCGACAGAGAACACACGCAGGCTCAGGAAAGAGATGCACGCGGAGGCACTACGGATCAGTGAGGAGCCTGGCGGGGCTGGAGCCGTGTGGTTAGAGAAGGGAACACACAGCCGGTCAGAGGGCAATGTCAGGTCAGAGGGCAACGACAGGCCTCGGTATCGTCTAGTTGAGGCAGGCTGGCCGAAAAAAAAAACATTCAACACGTAGATAAATAACTAAAAGTGCGCGTTTACTCTACTCTACTTTCTACTAAATTAGACGAGCTTCATTTGAGTCAAGGTTATTTTTTAGAATGCCAGTAGAATAGCAAATAGTCTTATTCAATTAAACACGACCACCCCCAGGAATCACGCTTCCATCCATTCCCCCCTACCAGCACAGCATTCCAACACATGACAGTGTGACAAGAAAATACAAACACAAATAAATACAAACAAACAAACAAACAAACAAACAAACAAACAAACAAACAAAAAGGGGTCCAGAACCCTGGCTTACCCTGGCCAGGTAGTCCTCCACCCTGCTGCCCGGCCTCTCTGCCACCCCGCCGGTCCCCAGGCCCAGGCTGCGGCCCAGGGGCCCCAGGGAGGCCCCGTAGGCCGGCAGCGAGCCCAGGTGCCCCAGGTCCAGCGGGGACCCGGCCAGGCTGCCGTTGGCCATGCTGCTGGCCAGGAGGGACTTGCTGCGGTGGCGCTCGCTCAGCAGCTTGCCGTTGGCCTCCGCCAGCCGGTCGTTGGCCCTGGAGGGGGGGGAGGAGGGACGGAGAGGTCAAGGGTCAATACCAGGCCAGCCCCTGCTCGGCTGACGCCCTAACATGTAAAGAGAGGCTACGGTGAACCATACCATGTACGGAAAAGCTACAGTGAACCCTAACATGTAGAGAGGCTACGGTGAACCCGAACATGTAAAGAGAGGCTATGGTGAACCCTAACATGTCAAGATGAAGCTACAGTGAACCCTAACATGTAAAGAGAAGCTACAGTGAACCCTAACATGTAGAGGGAGGCTATGGGGAACCCTAACATGTAGAGGGAGGCTATGGGGAACCCTAACATGTAAAGGGAGGCTATGGGGAACCCTAACATGTCAAGAGAGGCTACGGTGAACCCTAACATGTCAAGAGGGGCTATGGTGAACCCTAACATGTAAAGAGAGGCTACTGTAAACCCTAACATGTAAATGGAGGCTACTGTAAACCCTAACATGTAAATGGAGGCTACGGTGAGCCATAACATGTAAAGAGAGGCTACTGTAAACCCTAACATGTAAATGGAGGCTACTGTGAACCCTAACATGTAAATGGAGGCTACGGTGAACCATAACATGTAAAGAGAGGCTACTGTAAACCCTAACATGTAAATGGAGGCTACTGTAAACCCTAACATGTAAATGGAGGCTACGGTGAACCATAACATGTAAAGAGAAGCCACGAACCCTAACATGTAAATGGAGGCTACAGTGAACCCTAACATGTAAAAAGAGGGTACAGTGAACCCCAACATGTAGAGGGAGGCTACGGTGAACCCTAACATGTCAAGAGAGGCTACAACCCCACCAGGCGCTCACCTGTCCAACTTGGCTGCCAGGGACTTGCGGAGCCGCAGCTCGTCGGCGTAGAGCTCCCGGTAGCGGTCCAGCTCGCTGCGGGTGGACTCCCTGAGGCTGACGCTGTCCTGCTGGCCGGACCGGGCCCGGCCCAGCTCGCCCTCCAGCTCCCGGATCCGCTGCTCCAGCTGCCCGCGCATGTTGGCCTCGTTGGCCGACTTGATCTGGTCCAGAGCGTCCTGCGAGGCGGCCTGGTTCTGATGGGGAGAACGCACGCACACACATACACACACACACGCACGCAAAGGGACACACACACACACACACACACATATACACACACACACACACAGATACACACACACACACACACACACGGACACACACACACGCACGGACACACAGACACACACACACGGACACACATACACACACACACACACACACACACACACAGGGACACACACACAGACACACACGCACGCACACCAAATGACAGGACATATGATACAATGTCCTTAATGAGCAGCGGCTGTTACCTGGAGATCGTCTAAAGTGCAACTTCGGGTGAATTTAGACACCGTCAAATTTTTGGGTAATCCAACAACGGTGCACGTTTGAGTTTGAGCATGTATTAGAGTGCGGATCGGGTCGGAATTTTCTGTCCGAGCCCGGCCCGTGTCCGACAGAACGGTAACCGAACCCGACCCAAGCCCCACAGGCACCAAGCTTTTTATGTCCGAACCCGATACGGTTAAAGTATTTTTCTTATTTTCATACTAATGACACATTTAAATCTGTATTTATGAAAGCCCGCCTTTATTAAGCACCTGCAAGGCATTTAAAATGTCAACAAAGAGATAAGCACAACATGCGCGGGTTAACGTGCGGGTAAATTCAAAATTTCAAATCGCGCAGATGTGACCGAGCCCGACTCGAACCCGAACATAATTTCTAAATATCTGTCCGAACCCGACCCGGCCCGTTGGGTTGGGTCCCGGTCGGGTATCCATCCTCTAGCGCGTCTCCCCTCGCACACGCACACACACACACCTGCAGGAAGACGTTGACCTCCTCCAGCTTCTGGCGGATCTGCAGGCTGGCCCGCTCCTCGGCGTCGCGCCGGTACCGCTCGGCCTGGGCCGGGTCGTCCGCGCCGGCCTCCCGGGCCCTTCTGCGCAGCTCGGCCAGCTGCTCCTCCAGCTGTTGGTGGCTCTGCTCCAGCCGCTGGTTGCTGCGGGCCAGGCCCTGCATGGAGGCCAGCCGCTCCGTCAGCTCCGCGTTGGCCGCCTCCAGACGCCCGGAGCGGGACGCCTCGCGCTCCAGCTGCCCCTGCATGTCCTCCGCCTGTAGGGGGTGGCGGTGGCGAGGTGAGACAGAGGGGGAGGGGGGCGTGTGATAGAGAACAGAACAGACAGAACAACTTTATTTATCCCTGAGCGGAGATTAGGTTGTTGTAGCAGCAGCTGCAGTGCAATACAGTATAAAGACAGTAAAAAAAAAAAAAGAATTAAAATTTCTAAAAATAAAAATAAAAATGAAGTGCATTTCCGTTGCAGTGAAGTGTTGTACAGTCTGACGGCACCAGGAAGGAATGATTTCCTGTGACGTTCCTTAAGACAGCGGGGTTGAATGAGTTAATGTTGCTGAAGCTGCTCTCAAGCTTGGTGAGGGGATGAGAGACATCCCCTCCACAAAAGTCTCTTTGTAAAACAGGGGAGGAGGCCGCTAGACTGAAGCGCCCTGAGAGTCAGATTCACGTGGCTTCAGGGTGCTGATACACTTGCTTTACACCAAGCGTAAGCGTATGTGACCTGCTGTGTCCTGTGTACAGACTTGCTGCATCATTACGCGGCCAAAACACATGATAGTGGAGGTCTCCACTTGGGGCAGACCACAGTAATGTCAGATACGGAAATCGTACAAAAAGCATGTGTATTGGGTGCTCATGTAAATAAACAACATACATAACTAACAAGATCTGTCGCCAGCTGGTCTGACATGCATGCTCATCGCTATGCATATAAAGACTGTGATCATACCGGTGTGGGAAATTGCGGACTAGGTCCGGCAGTCTCTCCTTGAAACTTTCGGCCATGCTGATAATAACTTCCCCGACTCGGACCTCGAGGTCACCGTTTTATTCGCATGATTTGCCCCCCCCCCCCCCAAGTTTCTTGTCAGTATTGCACCTTGTGGACGTCGCTTGCGACGACGTGCGCGACCGACGCACCAAACGGTCGCAGAATACACGTGGCAGCCATGATGCGTACACGTATGCGTTGTCTGCAGCGAGTGAATTCCAGCCCTTACTGACATCCTTACTAACTGCGTGTTGCCGTTAGCATCGCTCAGCTCGCAGTGATGGAAGACAATGTCAATGTCAAAGACACTTGCACACGCGCCGTGCGTGTGTGCGTGTGTGAGAGACGGACCTCTCTCATGCTGTGTCTCATGGTGTCCATCCTCTGGCTGCCCATGGGAGAGGCGCCATCTTGCTCTCTCAGCTTCTTCTTGGCCGTCTTCAGCAGAGTCCGCAGCCTAAATCGCACAACAAGCACACACAGGCAAAGAGGGGGGGAAATTAAACACACAGGTAAAGTAACACCAACTTTCTAACTATGACCTAGTGTTATGACCAATGTGACCGAATATAGAGAAGAATTGGTTCGAGTGAATGCAAATAGAATAGAATAGAAATACTTTATTGATCCCAAGCTGGGAAATTACGTATTAAAGTATTCCAAGTATACCAAGTCGTTTAGCACCTAGTTTCCTGTACGACTTAATTCCTGACCAGGTTATTGTCATAAACCTCGTTTAGCAAGCCCTCACTACAGCTGTGTGTGCGACAGTGACAGTGTTCTGGGGTCTAGTCAAACAGCACAGGGGTCGGCAGGGCTGTGATCAGGACCCGTTCACCGCTTCGCGCTCCAAATGAGACGGGAGCCAATCAGAGCCCTGCAGCAGCAGCAGCAGCAGCAACACCGGGAGGAGGAGGGGGTCACGTGGCACCGGGGTGGGTGGGCAGACCGTAGACGTACACACACAGACGCCGCGTCGCCAGCCGCCCAGGTACTCGGATCTGTATACTGTATCTGTTTAGGTCAGTCTTGACCTCTCCAATATGGCGGCGACGTTGACGTACCATCCAAAGGTCAACGGGGCGTCTATGTATAAACGGTGGTGGTTGGTGGAGGGTGGGGGTCCATCACGTGGGAGGAACCACAGGACATCCGGGGGTCAGGAGGCGGGATGCAGGGCGTGGGGGGGGGGGGGGGGGGGAAGGGGTCGTCACCTGTACATTTCTCTCTGGAGGTCGGTGTTCCTCTTCATCTCCTGGTCCAGTCTGCCATCCATCGCCTTCTTCTGCTCCGCCAGCTTCCTGGCTTTCTTCTTCTCCGTCTCCATCTAGAGGCGAGGGGGGAGTACTGCAGTCAGTTGTTTGTTTGGGGACGACTCAGGTTTAAAAAAAAAAAAATTTTTTACCCAATAACTTTATTAAGAACGCGTTTCTATTCGCGCTCATCGGCAAATCACCGGGGCAAACCGTGAGTGACTGCGTGCGCTTTCAAAACAAGAGGACGGAGACGAGAGCTAGGAGGCAGGTGAGTCTGAAGAGACCAAGAGAGATCAAGGCCCAGCAACCGGACAGAGAAGGGGACGGCGGGAGGGAGGGGAGGGAGGGGAGGGAGGGGGGGGGGGAGGGAGGGAGGGAGCGACCTGGGTGCCGAGCTCGGACCGCTCCTTCTCCAGCTCGGCCAGCCTCAGGCCCAGCTTGGAGCGGCTCTTCAGCTCCTCCTCCCACAGGGCCTGCGAGTCCTGGGCCGTGTGGGACAGCAGGCTCTGCCTCTGCACCTGAGAGAGCGAGAGAGAGAGACAGAGAGACAGAGAGAGAGAGAGAGAGAGAGACAGAGAGACAGAGAGAGAGAGAGAGAGAGAGCTCAGCGATTGATTGCTTCTATGACTCAAAAGTAAACAAAGTCCACCCCGGACACACACACACATTATCGAGTGTGGTCACGCACACGCGCGCGCGCGTGCGCACACACACACACACACACACACACACACACACACACACACACACACAGCAAGAGAGAGAGACACACACAGAGGGCTGGTTAAAAAGCAGGGCACGAAGCATGGCTGAGGAACATGAGATGGGATGAAGGGCCTTATTCTGGTGGATGGGGAGAGGTGGACCGTGGCCTCGCACCTCTCGGTTGAGTTGATCCTCCAGGGTCATCTTGCTGCCTTGAAGGTCAGTCACCAAGTCCTCCAGCCGACCTCTGACCTGAAGAAATAGCACCAGGAAGGGCTTCAGGAGACAGATCTTTTGTGGAAGTATTAAATCTGATTATGTGTATTTATATACGCCCAAACGCCCCAAAACAGTCAAGGAAAAAAAACAACTGGTGGCAAAATGAGGAAAGCTTCCAGGATCCAGGAAGTAAAAACCAAAAGCTTCATGCAGCTCGAGAAGGAATCAAAGCCCAAGTAGACTGATGTAGATTGAGGAAAGCAAGATCAACACAAGATCAACACAAGTTCCCATCACCCAGAACACCCTGAAACCAGTAGCAAGACAGGACGTAGGAAAACAAGATCTACACAAGACCTACACAAACCAGACGTAAGACAGGAATTCTATATCTAGATCCATGTTCTATTGAGGGTTTTTTTTTTAAATCATGGATGTTTCACGGACGTTCAAAACAGAGGCGAACCCACACAGGGAGAGCAAACCGAGAGCCAAAATACCAACCCCGCCTCCAGGACTGTCAGGTGGCTGTGGGAATGAAGTCAACACGTCATCAACACACCGATGGAAGCACGGAGGATGCTGCCACAGCTTGTGTACAGCCCCTCGTCACAAACAGTCTGAACTCTCTTGTTGGACTTGATTGAAAGGCACTACCTCTGACTAAACTACTCGGCTAACTTTTGTATTTTGTGTACCTAGAACTACTCCGCAGTTTGTCCAGTTTCATAGAAACGTGGTCGTGCACAACTGGAACTTTTGTGACAATGATTTGTATTTCGTGCTGCTGACTGACCACGTGTAAAAAGTAGTCAGTCAGCAGTAGCAGTCAGCTAGCGGCGAAGCTAACGCCACGCCGCTAGCCATCCGTTAGCATCCTTACCACGGTAGCCTCGTGGGCTCCCTTCTGCAGCGCGTCGATCTTGTTGGCCTGCTGCTTAGCCGCCGCCTCCAGCCTGGCGTTCTCTATCTCCAGCCTGGGGAGTGACATCGTTAAAAGGGGCGTGGTCAGACCTCAACATTTTTAATCAAATTTTAAATCGCGCAGATGTGACCGAGCCCGACCCGAACCCGAGCATAATTTCTAAATATTTGTCCGAACCCGACACGGCCCGTCGGGTCCCTTGGGGCTCGGGTCGGGTATCCATCCTCTAGTGTGTGTGTGTGTGTGTGTGTGTGTGTACGTGTGTACGTTGTGTGTGTACGTGTGTGTGCGTGTTTGTGTGTGTGTGTGCGTGTGTGCGTGTCTGTGTGATTGTATGTGTGTGTGTGTGTATGTGTGTGTGTATATGTATATGTGTGTATATGTATGTGTGTGTGTGTGTGTGTGTGTGTGTGTGTGTGTGTGTGTGTGTACGTGTACGTGTGTGTGTGTACGTGTGTGTGTGTGTCCACACCTCTGCACGGCCTCCTCCAGCTGCTTGAGGGTGGTGTCCGAGCCAGCAGAGCTCGCCAGCGCCTCCCGGAGCTTCTGATTGGCCGCGTCCAGCTCGCGCTCCCGGTCGTCCAACGTGCCCTTCAGGGCGTTGAGGCGCCGCTCGGCCTGCACGTACTGGTCCTCGCTCTCGTCCAGCTGCCAGGGGGTCAGAGGGGTCAGAGGTCACGGGGTCAAATTCTCTTTGTTTGTCTAGTAGAGCGGCAGACATGCGTCAATTTTTATTCTTTTTTTTATTTTTGGTATTTTATTTTATTTATATTTTTTGTATTGTATTATATTGGCTGCTATGGTGACCCAATTTCCCTTAGGGAATAAGTCAAGTTTTATCCTCTGATTTGATCAACAGAATAGGAATCAAAACGCAATCAATCGTTGAAGTCATTTATCAAGTACGAAGAACATATGCCGTACTACCGCAGTTCAATTTGATTTCACTTTAAGTAGTTTCGTTTTTTCTTGGCATCACTCTCTGTGAACCATTTTCTATGATTTCTGACATTTTATATGTGATTTACCAATAAAGCACCCTGTTATGTTATCTCCCTGGTGGACGCGAGAGCTGCAGTGAGCGTAAACGTCCAGCGGGTGGTGCTGTTCCCTACCTTCCCCTTCTGCCTGTCCAGATCCTTGAAGAGGCGGGCCTTCTCGTCCTCCAGGTCGTTGCGGTAGCGCGTGTTCACCTCCAGCGACGCCTCGCTCATGGACAGCTTCTTCAGGGAGTCGGCCAGCTCCTGCTGCAGCTGCCTCACAGTGGACTGACAGAGAAAGAGAGAGAGAGAGACAGAGACAGAAAGAGGGAGAGAGAGAAATGAGACAGAATAAGAGAGAGGGCAGCACAAAGAGGTAAGGTGATGGCCAGCTCTGTCACCTCCCTCTCTCCGTCTCCTACCGCTCCATCACCTCCCTCTCTCCATCACCTCCCTCTCTCCATCTCCTACCGCTCCGTCACCTCCCTCTCTCCATCTCCTACCGCTCCGTCACCTCCCTCTCTCCATCTCCTACCGCTCCATCACCTCCCTCTCTCCATCTCCTACCGCTCCAGCACCTCCCTCTCTCTCTCCATCTCCTACCGCTGCATCACCTCCCTCTCTCCGTCTCCTACCGCTCCATCACCTTCCTCTCTCCATCACCTCCCTCTCTCATCTCCTACTGCACCATCACCTCCCTCTCTCCATCTCCTACCGCTCCATCACCTCCCTCTCTCCATCTCCTACCGCTCCATCACCTCCCTCTCTCCATCTCCTACCGCTCCATCACCTCCCTCTCACTCTCACTCTCTCCCCCTGTTCCCTCGCTGCCCTCTCACTCTCACTCTCCCCCCCTGCTCCCTAGACTCCGTCTCTCCTCCTCCTGCTGCTCCCTCACCTCTCTCTCGGTCTTCTCCTCCTCCATCTTGTACACCTGCTCCCTCAGGTCGGCCGCCTTGCTCGCCAGGTCGCGGCTGCGCTCCTCCGCCAGCAGCACGCGGGCCTCGCCGTCGGCCCGCAGCTGGCCCACCAGCTCGCCGAAGCGCTCCTGGGCGTCGGCCACGGCGCGCTCCTTGGCCGCGCCCTTGTTCTGCGCCTCCTCCAGCTGCTGGCGCAGCAGCGCCGCGTCGCTCTGCGCCCGCGTCAGCCGCTCCTGCGCGGCCTCCAGGCGGGCCGAGGCGCGGCCGCCCTGCTCCTTCTCCGCCCGCAGCGCCTCCTCCAGCTCCCGGCAGCGGGCGGCGGCCGTCTCGCGCTCCCGCTGCCCGGCGTCCAGCAGCAGGCTCTTCTCCGTCAGCTGCAGGGTGGCGCGGTGCACCTCGTTCTCCAGGCCGTTGGCGCGCGCCTCCGCCTTGGCCAGCCGCTGGGAGAGGCCGCCTACCGCCTCGCGCTGGCCGGCCGCCTCGCCTGCGTGCGCGCCCGAAAGCAAAGCGAGACGCCGTGAGTCGTCGGCGTCGGCCGGGGGGCTTTGTTTGTGGAGAGAGGCCGCCTCAAAATGGCCTCTCTACCGTGCAGCCATTTTGAGGGACGCTCAGCACCTTACAATGCATTACTTTCGCCGACAAACACCTAGCTGAGTGTGTGTGTGTGTGAGGGTAAGAGATTGGGTGCGAGGGGTGAGTAAGTGAGTGTGCTAGGCTGAGGGTGAGTGTGAATAACAGCGAGATATTGAGCATGAAGGTGAGGGTGAAGGAGTGAGTGAGTGAGTGCGAGAGACTGAGGGTGAGTGTGAATGAGAGTGAGACACAGAGTGAGGTTGAGGGTGAGTGAGTGAGTGTGAGAGACCGAGGGTGAGTGTGAATGAGATTGAGATACTGAGAGCGAAGGTGAGGGTGAGTGATTGACTGAGTGTGAATGAGAGTGAGATACTGAGAGTGAAGGTGAGGGTGAGTGAGTGAGTGAGTGAATGAGAGCGAGATACTGAGAGTGAAGGTGAGGGTGAGTGAGTGAGTGAGTGAATGAGGGCGAGATACTGAGAGTGAAGGTGAGGGTGAGTGAGTGAGTGTGAGAGACGGAGGGCGAGTGTGAATGAGAGCAAGACCCTACTCGTGTTCTTGTCCCGCAGCCGCTGGTGCTCGTCTCTCTGGCGGAGCAGGCTCTTCTCCGCGTCGGCCAGGGCGGTCTGGCACCGCTCCGCCTCCTGCAGCGCGCCGGCCAGCCGCGTGCGCGCCGACTCCGCCTCCGCCTCCGTCACCTCGCGGGCCTGCCGCTCGTGGTCCAGCCGGCCGGCGGTGGCGCTCAGCTCCGCCTTCAGCGTGCCGAGCTGCCCGTTGTACTGGAACACCGTCTGGGTCAGCGCCTCCTCGTTGAGGCGCAGGTCGCGCCGCGCGTCCTCCAGCCGCTCCTTGAGGGCCTCCTGCTCCTCCGCCCGCCGGCTCTCCTCCAGGGTGGCGGCGGCGCGGGCGCGCTCCAGCTCCGTCCGCAGCGCTGCCAGCTCCTCGTGCAGCGAGGACGTCTGCTGCAGGAGGTCCTTCTCCCGGTCGCTGGCCTCCGTCAGCTGCGACAGCGCCTGCGGGGGAGGGAAGGATCTCAGGATTGGCCGGATAATTGTGTCGGGTGATGGAATCCAAGGACACAAGTCGCCA
>JAXIVH010000020.1:375496-407996 GCA_036785325.1 Urophycis tenuis | reverse complement strand
GCGCCACCGGCTGCACCGCAAGGCTTCTCGAACCCGTCCCCCCCCCTCCCCCCGAGGGGGGGGGGTAGCGTTAGCATCGGAGAGAGGGGCAGCCGCGGCCTACTGGCTTGTAACCGGAGGGTTGCTGGTTCGAACCCCGACCAGTACGAACGACTGAAGTGCCCTTGAGCAAGACACCTAACTCCCCTCACTGCTCCCCGAGCGCCGCTGTTGCAGGCAGCTCACTGCGTCGGGATTAGTGTGTGCTTCGCCTCACTGTGTGCCTCACCATCACTGTGTGCTGAGTGTGTTTCACTAATTCACGATTGCGTTAAATGCAGAGACCAAATTTCCCTCACGGGATCAAAAGAGTAATTCTTCTTCTTCTTAGAGAGGGGGGGGGAGGGACGGACAGAGGGGACGGCGACGGCTGGGGCTTTACCTCGTGTAGCCGCCGGCATGCTGACGGAGACCTGGAGCGAGACAAACACAGGACAGACAGAGAGAGAGAGAGAGAGAGACATGGGTGTTGTGAACATCGACATCGACATCGCCGACGGCCCACCCGTGCGTGAGGTCCCCCCCCACTCCTCCGTGAGCCTGCTGGGGGGAAGGGGAGGGGGGGGGGGGGGGGGTATTCGACGTGCAGTGTTATACTGTAAACGCGCCATGCTACGTTTCATGGGTTAGAACGGCGGGTCATGCAACTTAGATCGGGGGGAAAAAATAAAACGTAACAGAGGTTAAGGAAAGAATGAGCTCCTGGGTTATCCCCCCCCCTCCCCCCCCCCCCTCCTTTCCAAACGGAGCCCCACATGTTAGGAGAGCAGTTAGGAGAGCAGAGTGACATCGACAAAGAGGCGGAGGAGGTGGTGGGCGGCTGGAGAGGCCGGGCAGGAGACACCGGGCGTATATATACAGTATATATACCTTCCTTCACTGTCCGAAAGGTCACTTAGAGTGCTATCGTCAAACACAGAGAGGGGGTCTCCGTTAAGGTGCGCCGCGGCAGTCCGAGGGGTACTGCACGACCCGGAGCCCCCCGCGGGCCGCGGCCAGGGCCCCGGTAGGGACATGGCGTCTCGGTTCCTGCGGGGGTTCTGCTGGACTGGCGCTCGGAGCGGAGCCGGTTCCCTGTTGACGCCACGGAGAGCAGCGATATGTCGCAGGCGGTGAGCGGGTGAGGCGGCCAACCGCGAGACAGCGCCTCGCCCAGGTGGCGGCGCTCGGAAAAACACGCCGGGGACATTTCCCCCCGGCCGGTTTTAATGGCTGTGACTGAGAACGACGAGGGCACCATTTTGTGGGGTGGCAGTAGCTCAGTGGGTAGAGCGGGGTGGACAGAGCGGGTCGTTCGCTAACCGTAGGGTCGGCGGTTCGATCCCCTTGATCCCCCCTTCTCCTCCTCCAACTGACCACAAGTCAAACCCCACAAATGGGGTTCATCTTCATCTACTAATTGCACTGTTCATCTCAATGATGACTACTATGTATGTCCACCTACCAATTGCACTGTTCATCTCAATGATGACTACCATGTATGTATATAGGTTTTCATTTTTTCATCTGACCTGATTCTAAGAGCTTGCATATAATTTTATCTTAATTTAGGTAAATCTATTTATTGTTTAGTGTTTATTGTCTATACTCAGGTATTCTATTGCACTCCTCTATCCCCTTGTACTGCTGGTCAATGTGAATTTCTCCTAAGGGGGATTAATAAAGGAATATCTTATCTTATCTTATCTTATGTCGTTTAAATGCATTCCTGCATTTAAACCTGCACCTTTATCGCACATTTGCACTTCTGGTTAGAACGCCAACTGCATTTCGTTGTCCCTGTACTTGTACTCTGCACAATGACAATAAAGTTGAATCTAATCTAATCTAATCTTATGTACTGATTGTAAGTCGCTTTGGATAAAAGCGTCTGCTAAATGCCCCTTTATTAGGATTTCAATGGGTCTGCTTCAATTGAGAGAAAACTGTACACCGTCTACTGGTTATACTTTCTCTTCATAAGAACACAGCTAAACATCTCTTAAAAAGTGCTTTTCTACCATCTCCAACAACTACTCAAAGACGACTACAAACGCATACCTCTTTGGACTTTTCACCGCAGGCCGTTGGACAGAGCTCTCGGGCGGTACCAGCCGTCCTCCTCCTCCTCCTCCTCCTGCTCCTCCTCCTCCTGCCCCGGGACTGGAGCCGTTGGCCGCCACCCGGTGCCTGGCCTCTGGCTCGGGTTTCTCGGGACCCGGCTCTTCCTCCGAGTCCTCTCCCCCGCCGTCCCAGGAGGCCTCGGAGCCCTGCGCCGGCATGGCGGCTCGCAAAGGTTTGGAAAACTAAAGACCACAAAAAAGAAGACAGTCGGACGACGAGAAGCGAGCGTCAACGCGCGCTTAGCCTGAGGAGCGAACGGCAAAGTAACACAAAGCGCAAAGGCCAGCCTTAAAAAAAAAAAAAATAAGGTGCTTGGAGCGGGGGACACCCTGCCATACATAATTGAGTGCTACTCTCGAGAGACCCAACACCGTAGCGTGCGGCGCCGCGTGTCAGCTAATTAGCTGCACATCGCCGGCATGCGTTGATGCACTCAAACAATCCTTGTATTATTCGGGGAGCGTTGTGAAGGGACAACAGCTATGGGACACATTTCACTACATCTGACATGATCCAGGACATGAGACGCACACGAAGACGACGATGAATGATATGCAACATTTAAAAGGCTGGCCGACCTGTTAAAGGGTCCCTACTTCACCACCACGTTGTGAGAGTGATCAGCTAATCACGTTCGTGCCTGGTGGTAAACTAGGGGGCCCTTTAATGACGAGCGAACAAAAACGGCATGCAGAAGACATCGACGACTAACAGCAACTTCACAGGGCTTCTTTCCGGGGGGAAAAGAAGAGCCGTTGGGCAGACACAGGTCACACCACACACTACTGCCTCTCTGTAGACATGGGAGGGTTACATGTGCGACTCATGCACGATTACACAGAGAACACAGCGCAGCTGGCGGCGGCAGTGGTGAAAGATGGTCCGAGAGGGTTCACACGTTCACAGAGGGCCCCGACTGTAACACAGCTTCGTTTTTGGCGAGAGAGAGGCCCAAAGCCATCTCGGTGAGTCTCGGTGTCTGAATATTAATAGTCCAAGTCGTGTTACCAGTGGATACAGGAGCTAAGAGCCTTTTGACGTTTTGGGTCAATATCGCTTTAGCCCAAAGAACACAGTTGTGTCGGGAAAGACATCAAATGACGTGTTTTTCATTTCCATATCCAAAATAGACTGGAGTCCTAAAGTGAGCGAATCAAATCCAGCTCTGCTACCTTCGCGCTCAGTGCTCCATTAAAAGGATACGAGTATAGTCATTCTATGGGTCGCTCTACAAACATCAGCCAATATTCACGCTTGGTGTGCTTTGGGCAATGAGACAAGACTTTGTACCGTTTGTCGACCTGAAAGAGGCCACGGTTTTGGCCTGGTCTCACCCTCAGAAGATCAAGACTACGAAAAGCGTGAAAAGAGGAAAACAGAGATTCTAGAAGGCACTAGAGTGGGTGGCGACGCCCTCTACCTCGTCCTCAAGTCTGAGCTCATCGCTCGCCGCGGAGCCCGCGGACGCTCCTGCGTCTGACCCCGGCGGGGCCACTTCCTGTGGTTCTTCTGACACACACGGCGCAGCGGTAGAGCGCACAGAGGGAAGCGCAGCACTTTCAGAATGCGCAGACTGGTCCGGATCGCTCGCGGGGCCCGCGTGGCTCCGCCTCTCCGGGTCGACCGCCTGGGACGGGCTTGTTTGAGAACCCGCAGACTGGTCCGGACCGCTTGCGGGGCCCGTGTGGCTCCGCCTCTCCGGGTCGACCGCCTGGGACGGGCTTGTTTGAGAACCCGCAGACTGGTCCGGACCGCTCGCGGGGCCCGTGAGGCTCCACCTCTCCGGGTCGACCGCCTGGGACGGGCCGTCCCGGTCGGACGGCGGTTGGATCTCAGAACCGGGGTTCTGGCCCGTTACCGCCGGTGGCACCGGACCGTCGTTGCGGTCTTCGTCGGCCGTGGAGCGAGATCCGTCAGAGGGCGGCGGCGGCGGCGGCGACGGAGAGCGGCTCCTCCCGGAAACACCCGGATCAGCGCCCGGGAGGCCCGCGTCGGCGCCACCGTGGCGGCGGTGACTCTGCGGGGGTTCGCAGGCCCGCCCGCTGGCCTCGCTCAGGGAGTCCTCCTGGCCCGACTCCCGCTGCTCCGGTATGGTGCGGAGGGCCGCGCTCCTGGCCATCGCCGTGGGCCTCATGATGGGCTCCCCGCCCTCGTCGTCTTCCTCCTCTTCGTCGTCGTCGTCGTCGTCAGTGGACGTGTCGCCCGCCGCAGGGAGCTCCACCGGGCCGTCCGAACCCGTGTTCGAGGCGGGCGGGGAGCCGCCGGGCCGAGGCAGCTCTCCGAACCTCTGCCTCAGCTCGGCCGCCACGTCCCGGAAGGTGGACTTCATCTCCTTCTTCTCCACCTCCACCCAGAGCTTCTCGTAACGGTTCTCCCAGGGGCGGTGGTCCTCCGTGGATTCCGGTTCCCGGCGGGGCTCTGGGCTTTCCCGGGGCGGGGATTCCGGGGCGGCTTCCGCAGTCCGCTCGCCATATGACATGTCGGGGACTAGCTCAGGGGTTTCTCTCTGCTTTGATGGGCGAGTGTGAAGTGGATGGCAAAAAACGCAACGCACAAACAAAGACAAGGGGATGATGCATACACTACCACGCTGGTATTCATGTGACTGCAGAGACGCTGAGCGCCATACACATAAACAACTGGTTCTCGCTAGGAAAAAATCAACCCATAGTTGCCTAGATTCTCCCTTTTTGTGTCAAACGATACGTAACATGGGTTGATTTTTGCCTCTCAAACTGTGTCACATTGTCTTTTGGACATGGCTCAAACAGTGGAGGGGGTGACTGAATGACAAGGTCTTGAGAGGCAATGCTTTGACAATGAGTCACCTGTTGATGTGGCCTCTCTGGCTCTGGGCTGTCCTCAGCATCTGAAGGAGAATCATCCACAAACGCACCTGTGAGGACACCAGGACAGAGTATTAACCAGAATGGAGGACGAGTATACACAAAGGAAGAAGAGAAGAGAGGACCTTTTGGTCTTTATTGGTTATTCTCAGTATTTTTTTTAGATATGGGAACGAAATTTGTTCTCTGCATTTGATCCATCCTGTGGTACATAGGAGCAGTGGGCTGCTATGTTCAGCAGCCCGGGGAGCAAGTTTGGGTTTCGGTGTCTTGCTCAAAGACACTTCGACATGCGGACAGTGGGAGGCGGGGATCTTGGGGACCGAACCGCCGACCCTACGTGGACGACCGGCTCGGTCAACCCGCTCTATCCACTGAGCCACTGTCGCCACTATGCAATTTCCCTCAGGGATCATTAAAGTATGTCTGTCTGTCTGCCCCTGCTTAAATACTTAAAATAGCACCTGCTTAGAGCACCCTAGGGTGCCTCACCTGCTGCGCCCGAGGCGGTCCGAGTCTCAGGTGGATTTGGCCGCTGACTGTCTGATTTAACGGGACCAGGGGACGTCTCGTTGTCTGAGTCCCAGTCTGACTCTGTGAGAGGGGAAGAAGGATGGTCGAAGGTGGAGTACAAGTCATCACACCAGTATCATTTGGACCAATCACCGGCTATTCAGCTTTTCTGTCGGGCTCTGATTGGTTGTGGTTTCTCCACAATTGTCCACATATTTTTTTTTAATAAAGAACAGTCTCAGTGAATGTCAACATTGATTATATTTTCATAAGGGTGGATTAACAACACGTTATGCAAGTGTTCTAGTATCCTACTGTGAGGGGGTCTACAACTCCTCATAAAACGTCACTAAAAATCGCAGGTCCTTACCTTCATCGCTGTCCAGTTTCGGGGGGATCATCTTCCTGGACCTGGGTTGAGGTTGGGGTTGTGGCTGGGTCTGGGTCTGGGTCTGGGTCTGGGGTGGTGGCTGGATCTGGGGTTCCCTTTGGGTCTGGGGTGGTGGCTGGATCTGGGGTTCCCTTTGGGTCTGGGGTTCGGGCTGGATCTGGGGTTCCCGTTGGGTCTGGGGTTCCCGTTGGGTCTGGGGTTCCCGTTGGGTCTGGGGTTCCCGTTGGGTCTGGGACTGGACTGAGGGAGGGAGGGACCGGGCCAGGGGACTCGGTGGCGACGTCCTCACGGCAGCGACCTTGTGGGGGACCAGGGGCTCGGAGGCGAGGGTCTGGGACTGAGCGGGGGCGGGCGCAGGGGGGCCGGGGGATGGCACCCTGCGGCCGGGGAGGGTCCGCCTGCTGGCTCGGCTGGCCGTGCTGGCGGAGTCCCAGTCCGAGGCGTCTGGAGCGGGGAGACACGGTGGGAACGGTTAGTGGGGGACGTCTTGTAAGATAGTCATTAGCACTGGGATCCAGGATGTACAGCTGCTTTAGTTAAGGCTTCCTGCTTGAGACTTTTTGTAAACAGAATATGTTGCTCGGCATAGCGAGGAGAAAAGACTTACACATTGTTTCGATTCAGTTCCAAAAAGCACTTTTTCATCGCTTTCTTTAAAAACAAATCGTTGTTTTGCCCTCACGTGTGTGTGTATTTGCTTTATGTTTATTTACTCGGTGATGAACATTTCCAAAGTGTTACAAGTATACTTACTACCAATTCAACTAAACCTGGTCCTGTCTACCTCAACTACTGGCTCAATGGCAATAACACTTTTGGGGGTTGGGGGTTCTACTCCCACTGAGGGGGGTCACACATGCTAAGAGTGTCTGCACTCACGGTATTGTGAGATGCATTGGATAAAAGTGCCCATCGTATGGCAGACAGTCAAACTAGTACTACACAGGAACTACTCAGGAAGTGAACTTTGACATCTAACCCAGGGAAGTGAACTTTGACATCTAACCCAGGGAAGTGAACTTTGACATCTAACCCAGGGAAAAGCATTTATTTTCGTCACTGACCTGCATTTTGAGCTTCATCAGAGTTCGATGAAAAGGACAAAACAAATGATTTCACCAGACAATAACAATCTTTGTCATCGATCATGTGTGGTGAGAGTCCACATGAGGAACGAACGCAATGTGTATCACTTATAGACTTATAAAAGTTAATCTGACTTGGCGTCATGCCTTGTCTGGATACTGTCAGTCTTTATACCTCGTGGCCTCAGTAGCTCAAGTCATTACACAGACGCGTGTACATTAAGCAGACTGTGGTTGGCTGGGATAAGCTCCTCGAAGCCTGGAACACATGGAGGAGGAAGAGGAGATCTGCTTTGGAGTAATTTACCTTCAAGGTCATCAACGTCTCCCAGTCCAAGCTCCTCCATCAGATCTGTGTAGAAATCAAGTGCATGTCAAGTGGGAAAAAAAGATTGTGAGAAACTTAAATATTAAAAAATCAGAATTGTCTTCATAGTACCCGTCTTTCTATTGCTATCCGCTTCGAGTTTATTGAGGACAGACAGCGGCTCCCACTTTGCCCTTTCAATCTAGAAAAACAAATAATAGATCAAAATCAATGTTTTTCAGTTTTTGTAATTCCTCGTTAATATTCCTTGACAGAAGTCTGAAAGTTGGTCCTACCTCATTCTGTGGAGCGACCGCATCATGCTGGGCTTTGACCTCATTGCCATCCGGAGTGGCACCTACTGCTGTGGAAGGAGAGAAGGACGGTTAAGCAGGTTCAAAATGTTAACACCGTTCTGGGCGACAAAGCGCGAGAACCTTTACAAAGACGCCAGAGATACAACGTGTCGCTCAAGCGAGTGCAGCGCAGTTGATACGAAGTGCAGTGCGGCGCAGTGTGATGTGCAGTGCGGCGTGATATGCAGTGCGGCTGGTGTTATGAAGCCAGGGCTGTGGTTATGGAGATCCAGGTTAATATGCCAAAGAGAAATGGAGGTTGAAACAAGTGTGATTGGGTGAGAGGCAAAGGCCCTGTGGTAGCGCCAGGTGTGATGTTGATCAGCCCTTACAAGCCATCAAAATCTACCCTAAAATGACATTAACCTACCCAGTGGACTGTAATTAATGCCAGGTCAGAATTTAAGGTGCTCACCTAACCCTGCATGGTTTAGCATCATCCTCCCTGAAGGACCTAATTATTCCCTATCGTCCATTGGCCCCTCCAGACTTCAGGAGCAAGCCTTCTTTCAACCCCAATAGTTAAACAAATAAATCAGCAGGAAACAGAGCACTCTCATATTGATAGCCCCACCTGTGGAATAGTTTACCAATGTCATCAGGGAGGCTGAGAAATCCAAATCCAACGCTCTGGCCTTTGGCTCTGAGGAATGTCCCTCAGCTTCTGTTACAGCTTACATCGACCGGTTAGTTTCTCCCAGGGTTAGGTGAGCACCTTAAATTCTGACCTGGCATTAATTACATGTTCCACCCTGCCCTATCTAACCATAAAACGGTCTCTGTTTTAGTGCGTTGAGCGGTGATCATGACTGGACACCTGGCCACCCATGATGGCTAGCAGCTCGCTCACCAGACAGCACCTCATCGCCGTGGACAATACAAATGTAAAACATTTTTTACACTGTATTTAAAGGGGTAGTTCGGAATTTCGGACAGAGGACCTCATTTCCAATTTTATGTCCAGTTATCCTGTGTGTTATTCATCATTGGAGACGTTTTCAACACACTAACCTTGCATCGCATGAATCATCGCATTTTGAGGGACTAGTTTCTGTCGGTAACCTAGGTAATATCAGTCCGCCGCTACCGTTGCCTACTACCAGGAAGTATAACACTGCTGCTGAGACACAAGTCCCTCAAAATGCAATGCCATGCAAGGTGAGTTTTATTTCTATCATTCTTCTATCAACACAGACATTTACATTGATAGTCTGGCGTTATAATAACAGGCTAGCCAAAACCGTTGACTTGCGCTAGCCTAACACCAGTGAACTCTGCAGGTAGAAGAACTGAATGAAAGCTGTTGAAAACAAAATAACACACAGGATAACTTGGAAATGAGGTGCTATGTCCAAAATTCCAAACTACCCCTTTAAAATGTTGCTTCTAATACGACCATGCATGTCCATTATGGCAGTTATTGCACTTCTCACCATCCCTCAAAGGAGGGCTCCCCCCTTTGTGTTCCTCCTCAAGAATTCCTCCTCGATACTTAAGGGAGTTTGGTCTTGCCCTTTGGGGGGGGCCCAGGGTCAGGGGTGTCTTAAATATATGGCCCTTAAAGACCTTTGAGACTGTAATGGTGATTAAGTGCTACAGAAATATATAACATACTTGACTCAACTGGTGGGCTCCTCTCTATCAACCACCCTTTCAGATATACAACGATCCAACCAACCAATCAACAACAGGCAGGATGATCTAGAACATAAAATCAGCACGACTACTCTGATTGCACCGGGTTAAAGACAAAAACATTCCCACACAGACACAGGAAGTGAAGGACGATGGCATTCCATACGCTCGGCGGATGCGGTCATGCGACTCGGGTCGACGCGGTGGTCGCGTGTTATGGGGGGGGGGGTGGTTAATGACGGCTCACTGGGGATGCTACGAGACATGCTTTTTCTCTTGGCAAGCTCTGAGACAAGACAGACATCATACCCACTCCCTGGCTGTCTCTTGGCCTGCCTATGCCTCTCCAAGGCTCTAGAAATGTCCCCTCACTGCTCCCCCCGCCTCTCAAGCAAGAGGGAACGTAAAAGACGTCTACAAAAAGGAAATGCAACGTATGCGTTAAAATGTCGTACAAGTCAATAAGGATAAGTTAGTTAACAAGAAAACACATGCGATGCGTCATTTGCATTCAATGTCGGCATGTAAATATCAACACTCTTATGACGATACAATCTCTAATTTAGAAATACACCAGGGTATCAAGTTTCGACCCCATGTGTTGGACACGAGTCCAGGTCCTACATAGCGTGCCTCCACCTACAGCCACACATCTTCTGCAGCATGGAATGACGCCTGGAATGATCGGAAAACACAGCAAAGCCAGCAGCACGTGTCTTTCATCTTCAAACTGAAGACACAGAAAGGGAAACTACCTTCTCCGTTGTTCTTGCCCAAAGCGGACGCGGCCGCGCCACCTTTAAGACGAGGGCCACTCTTCCCGGCGTGGGAGTTTCGGGGGCTTTCGGAGTGGGACTGGAACAAGGCGATAGACCCTGGTAAGACTCTGAAGTGATACGCACCGCATGCTGCTTGTACAGGGCAGAGGTCGCCCAAACTCATATCCTACCTCAGAGTCCCACGAATCGTCCTCCTCCGCTTCCTTTTCCAGGCCCAACTCGGAGAGAAAGTCTACGGGTAAGGCGAGGGTTAACTGGCGTTAGGTTAAGTAGGTTTTTGAGCCCCATTCCTGGTTCATGTCACATCCCATTTCAACAATGAACAGAATCGAGGTCAGAACTCACCCCGTCGACTGTCCTTCGAGACCCCGGGGTCCTGAGAGGAGGTGGCTACAGCCGGGGAGGCCTCTTTCACGTCCTCATCCGGGTCATTTTCTGAAGTGAGACCTTCTTCCTCTTCCTCATCATCATCATCATCATCATCATCATCATCGCCATCCTCTTCTTCGTCATCATCATCATCATCATCATCATCATCATCATCACCCGTTTCCTCCTCTCCATCGTCAGTCAACTCTTCATTCTGTGTGTAAGGATGGAAGCAATCAATTATTTATGGAGGTTCCTCAAAATACACCTTAATAGGCATTACGGGTTTTTTTTCTCCCAAAGAAATCAGATCCTCATCTAATTGACTAGCCCTAACTATTAACTACCTGCTGCCTCTCACACGACACAGCTAGTTGTACCTCTTTGACAAGCTCTGGGGTCTTCCCGATTCGGGGGCTTTCTCTGATCAAGTGCTCCAGCTCGAGTGGGGAGTCCACATCCACGTCGTCGATGTCAGTCGTGGGTAGCTCCTCGTCGGAGAACCCACGGCCAACGGACTCGTCGGCTCTTTGCACCTTGGCAGGAGCGGAATCGCGCTTCGAGTCTACCTTCTCGCATTCTTCGTCGTGTGCTGGGTCATCTTCGCCTCCTCGGGGTACATAGGACGTTAACCTGGGCTCGACCGCCTCCTTCTCCTCATCCGGACATTCGTCCAGGTTGCTGTCGGAGTCTTCACCACGCACCGCGGCCACTTTGGCGCTGGCGAAGTCGTACACCAGCATCCGGGCCCGGCTGTCGGAGTTCCCGCTCGTCTCGTCGTCGTCGGGAGAGCGTTGGCGGGTGCCGGGCCCCGGGTCTTTTGGATCGCCGCCGGAGTCCTCGTCCGAATCGTTTCCCTCGATCATGGACACCGGGGGCTCCTCGTCACCGTATTCATCCTTATTGTCCTTGTAAACGGTATGTTCAGGGGTTGCCTTTGGGGATAATGAGTGTCTTGGTGTGGCTGAGCTGCTCTTCACATGGTCATCGTGGACATCCTCCTCACCTTGCCTTAACTTTAGGAGTAAAGGGGGATTCACAGCGTCTTCCTTTAGTTTGGTTTCCAGGGCTGTTTTGCTCCCATTTTGAGTGGGAGAAACGGGCTTCTCTACCTCATGATTTGTATCATCTTCATTGTCATCCCAGCTATTATCATACTCATGGTCATTTTGACTGCCCAAGTGTTCCTCAGCTTCTGGAGACAGGGTGATTAATTCAACGTTACCATCGAATGCTTGGGAGTTAGGCCTCTCTTCATTCTGTGGCTCTTCATGAGTAACCCTGTTCCTTTCCACATCGTCTTGCGTCTTGCTTGTGAGGTTAGAAGAATCAATCACCTGTAACGCTTCATCTTTGGTGGAAGAGAGATCCATTTTTTGGTTGCCTTTGTCTTCATCTGAAGATGAATCCCACTCGGAATTTGATTCGTCCAGCTTTGATTCTGGTCTTTGTCGTGAGTCGGCACTGCTCAGTAACGTGGAATCCAAGGGACACGTCGGTTTGGCCGACTGGAATTTTGAGGGGGCCACTGGTGGTGATGAAGGATCCCACATGGATTCCTCATTTGCGCCTTTTGATGGAGCAGGGACTACCTCTGGTTCCACACCTGGTCCATTCGGCTCAGGAGGATCGTCGTCTCGGTTGTTGCCGTCTCCCTGTATCCCGGAGCCTCCCGATGACCACCGCTGTCCCTCTTTGGACAGAGCTTCTCTTGCTTCTGCAGCAACAGATTTTTCCTCCCCCATCTTCTCTGCAGGCGTACTGCTTCGTTGAGAGAGTGCAGTGCGGCGACCCTCCTGATGACCTGTGGCATCATCATCGCTGTCATTCCAAGATGCATCCCCACTCTGCGCTTTGCTGGTCAAGGACCAATCTTCATCATCATCTCCGCCTTCCTCTTGAAGGAATTCCACGTTCTGAGCGGGTAACAGAGATACCGGGCGATGTCTGGGCGCTATGCCGCCTGTTGCACCTTCGCCCGGACCTGCGGACCGTACACTTTCGTCTTCATCTGAAAACTTGGACTCTACTCTAATAGCTGAAACAACACAGTCTCCCGCTATATCTAGAGTCACTGGCATCATGTAGTTTGGGATTCCAGCTGAACCAGTCTCATTGCCACCTTCAGCCTCTGAACTCGGCTTCTCTTTATCTGGTGGCTCCACACTCTCAAGACCAGACTCTGTGACCTTGACATCAGAAAAGCTATTCTCAGGCTCCTTTTGACCACCATCTATTAGGTCTAGGTTCCCTGGGCCAGAAGGTTCATCCTCAATACCGATGGACTCATCTAGGACTGTGGCCTTACCATTGTCCTCCTCCTCTCCCTCACACTCTTCTTCACTTTCCCCGTCCTCTCCCTCCTCTTCACTTTCCTCTTCGTCTTCATCTTCTTCCTCCTCCTCCTCCTCATCCTCCTCTTCCTCCTCATCATCATCCTCATCCCCCTCCTCGTCTTCAACATCCTCTTCATCCTCATCGCCCTCCTCGTCTTCAACATCCTCTTCATCATCTTCATCCTCATCTTCTCCGTCAGAGTCATCTGCCTCAGGACTTCCATCTGGGCCTCCTTCTGAAGATCTGGGCCAACTACCCAAAGCCTGCACTGACCACTCACCCACTCCCTGCTCCCCTCCGCCCTCTCCTCGTTCAGCAAGACAATGGAAAGGAAGGAGGAGACGAGAGATGCAACGGAAAAAAACATCATTAAGACAGGGTTCACATGCAGACATTTACCTTGGTGGGATTGTGGACAGAGGCGGAAGGCTTCGGGGGGGCTTTGGAGAAGGGAGCAGGGACAGGGGGTACTGGGTGCTGGGGTA
Source organism: Urophycis tenuis (assembly GCA_036785325.1). Lineage (NCBI taxonomy): Eukaryota > Metazoa > Chordata > Actinopteri > Gadiformes > Phycidae > Urophycis > Urophycis tenuis. The sequence goes on along the minus strand of JAXIVH010000020.1, from coordinate 394,751 downwards.
CTCTGGGTGTTAATGCCTGAGGGAGGGATGAGGGTCTCTGGTATCTAGCGTCAGTCTCAGGCTCAGACTCGCCACCACTCAGGGATCTGTCGAGCTGGGCTACAGCTGAGGGCAGGGATGGGGGGGGGAGATGGTTACTACGGTGGCAAGCTAGGAGAGCAGAAGGCATTAAAACAAGGTCAATAGATGGTTCGATATTTACCGGCATTCCCTCCCTTCTTAGAGGCAATCAATTTCTTCAGGTTTAGCTTTGGCTGTTTCTGGGTGAAAAGAGTGGAACACTGATAAGGAGAAGAGCACCACGACAATGTAAAACGTATTCTAATTTCCAAGAATAAATCACTGTGCATGACGACGAGCAAACGCGTGAAATCACCTTTGGGATCAAATCCAGTTCGTCATCATCTCCATCCGACGATGGCCAATCGTCCGCAGCACTCACCGAAGGCCTGCACAGTTTGAGGTCAATTTAAACAGGTTTAAACAGTGGCTTAGTGTCAGCCTGTGGTGAGACCGTCAGGGCTTCTAGGACACACGCACACACAAAGACAATGAAGCCAGGGTTACCTGCTGACCGACTCCGACTGGGAATTATCCTCCGCGTCTGAAATGGAGCACAGAGAAATGTCAGTAATATTCAACGGCTTTACCCTTTCGAAACTACACCAAAACACAGGCGACTAAACTACCCTCGAAAAATCAGCACGTACTGTACATGAAACTGACGAGCGTAACCGCAAACAAAACACAACAAGGGGGCGATCGTGTAAAGCCGAGTCACAGCCACGCACAATACCTCTCCCCGATGCATGCGCTCCATGCTCTAGATCCATCGGAAGGAGGCAACGCATGGGGGATAAACAAAACAACCATTGGTCAGCGAAGGAAATCTCCCGCGCGCCCAGCACCAGAATCCTATAGGGGGGGAGTGAGCGTCTCGCCCTACCGTCTTTGTCGACGGCCGGCCCTCCCAGAGAGAAGCCCGCCTCCGCCCCGTGGAGAGGACTCCCCAACAGGCCTCTCTTGGTCTTCCTGCCGGGGACCTGGTGCGCCGGAGAGGGGGCGCCGGTGCCGCGCTTGGTGCCGTGTTCGATGATCAGGTGGGAGCAGCTGAAAACGCAACAACAACAAAAAAAAAGAAAAAAAAAAGGTGAGACGTGCTTTGGTTCATCCTAGGCCCGGGGGGGGATGAGCGTCGGCTTTAACTTGGGGGGGGGCTCGTTCATCCCATCAGCTATCAGACTCTACAACACCTCGACCACCCACTCCCAACGTCTCGAAAGCCCCAACCACACCTCCTGATAATGGACTAAACACCACACCCCACACCTCAGGACTGGTCAGGTCTGTTGCCTAAAACCGTCATTATTTATGTCTTCTTACATTACCTGTGAAATCCTGCACATTTGCACATCTACTTTGCACAATTTACATCTGCACATTTATATTTATATTTACACTTCAGTCAGACTCATCTATCTACCAATTGCACAGTTCACCTTCAATAGGATGATTACTCTGTATGTATATAGTATGTTTTATTTGATCTAATAGCTCTCATTTAATTTTATCTCAATTTCGGTAAATCTATTTATTGTTTATACTCTTTTACTACTCTCTTTTTTATTGCACTTCTTTATACCACTATCCTGCTGGTCAATGTGAATTTCTCCTAAGGGGGATTAATAAAGGAATATCTTAACTTATCTTATCTTATCTTAACGTGAGGGCCGATGACCGCCGTCTGTGTAAAGCGTGAAGCGAGTGAGTGAGTGAGTGAGTGAGTGCGGCGAAGGGGCGCCAGGCCCCGTGGCTTACGCGTGATGCCCGTTGATGACGGCGTGGTCGTCGGCCGACCAGCCCTTGCTGTCCTTCAGCGAGATGTCGGCGTCGTGCTGCAGGAGCAGCCGCAGCATGCTGATCTGGCCGTTGCCCGCGGCGATCATCAGAGGGGACCTATAGCCACAGGTCCACGACAGTGTCGACAAAAAAAAAAAAAAAAAAAAAAAAAAAAAAAAAAAAAAAAAAACAGCATGAGGAAAAAAAACGACAGCCATGTATAGAGCGATGCTTGGCTGAGAGGAGTGTGTGTGTGTGTGTGTGTGTGTGTGTGGGGGGCAGTTGACCCTGACCTTTGACCCTGATCCGTGATGTTAACAGCGGCGCCCTCTTTGAGGAGGAACTCGGCCATCTCCACGTGGTTCTCCCGGATGGTGACAGCCAAGGGCGTGAAGCCCTCCTGAAATAGCACGTCACAAAATCCACTCAAAACACAAGCCAGGCAGGTAAAATAACACATCACAGAACCCAATGCACATTACAAAACCGAACATTTACATTCAAGCCCAACATAGGCATATGTAACCCCCCCACCCCCGAGAACGGAATGGCTACACTCGTATCAGCAGCACGTCCTCCCGCCAGCCGAACCCGGTCCGATAAGACGAGGTGGTTCCGTGCGGTAGGTAAAGAAGAGCTCTCTCTCGCCTTGTTCTGGGCGTTGACGTTGGCCTCGTGCTCCAGCAGCACGGCGGCCGTGGGGCTGGACGGGATGTTGGCGGCCAGGTGCAGCGCCGTGTTGCCGTTGACGTCCACCAGGTTGGGGTCGGCGTGGCCCTCCAGCAGCACGACGACGCAGCGGTCGTGCTGGCCCTGTACCGCCTGCAGGGGGGGAGGGGGTCAGGGCTGGGATTGACTTGCTGCAGACAACGCATACATGTACAGGGGGGGGGGTTGGACGGCGGTAGCTCAGTGGGTAGAGCGGGTGGACAGAGCAGGGTCGTCCATGGACCGTAGGGTCGGCAGTTCGATCCCCCTCCTCCTCCTCCAACTGTCTACATGTCGGACCCCACAAATGTACTGATTGTTAGTCCCTTTGGACAACAGTGTCTGCTAAATGCCCCCTGCCATGGCTGCCATGTTTAATCTGTGACCGATGCACCAAGATGCAACACGACGCGTCCCCAAGATGCAATACGGACAAGAAACTTGGGGGTGAAAACACTGACAGTAAGTTGCGATATTGACAAATGCTGGGGGCGATCATGTGACGCTTTCTTTTCTGCCGCCGTCTTAACAGTAGTAAGATGATCAGTTCTTCCTCTACCAGTGTCTCCATGTTGTTTATTTACATGAGCACGCACTACATGTGCTTTTGTACGATTTCCAGATCTGATGGGCTGCCCCAAGTGGAGACCTCCGCTATCATGCCTTTTGGCCGCGTAATGATGCAGCAAGTCTGCACACAGGAACACAGCAGGTCGCATACGCTTACGCTTGGTCTAACATCAAGTCTATCAGCACCTTTAGGGGTTTGTTTAGCAGGGAGTGGAAGGAACACGCGTGCATGAGTCCCACTGTGCTTTTGGTGTTCCGTTTATTCACTGGTGTGCTGTGGGTCCTCTGGGCCCGTGAAGTGTAGACAAAGCGGAAGCGTGGGTTACGAGCGAGAGGAAACGACTTGGGGCATGTAGAGGACGGCGGGTCGGAATCGAACCCGGGTTGCTAAATTGAGCCATTTTTTAGGGTAAAATTTAAAAAAAAGAAAACGAAGAGAATAAAGGCCCGTAATTGGTATTCACGGCCTACCTTCATCAGGGCGGATCGGTTCTGATTGTCACACAGGTTGAGTTTGACTTTGCTGTCCACCAGGAACTGCACCACCTCAACATGGCCGCTGGCACACGCGATGTGCAGAGGTGTTCTGTGACGGGTACAAAGGGGACAGTAAGGGACCCTCCCAAAGAAGTGCTGATCCTTTCTGGCTCGGCTAGAGTAGAGACGGACACAGTGCTGCCGGGTTTGGGGTTCGATTCCCACTGGACCACCGGTGCTATAAATGCATGCCCTAAATGCATGCACTCACTGTAATGGTGTATTGTCGGGGTAAATGTATCCATCGTCCATCAAATTACATATATTTATTAGTAATTAATTAACAATCAAGCTCTACTTCACATTCATTTTGATTAATTTTATAATAACAGTATGATTCACAGCCGCTTTGATTCATGTTAATTTGGGCCGGGGCTAAAGAAAATAAACCTATAACCTGGTTAAATATGTCACTGTTGTATGTATCGTTGGATACATACTATTGTTGGACTTGGATAATATTAACAATCATCACATATGCTTTATGATTAATATAACTACTAGTACTTCTGACTAACTATGATCATCTTGCATATCCAATTCGTGTAACCCAAGTGTTAATTCTATAATAATTACTTAAACACAGGTGCATTATTTGACAATTCACAAAGTAGTTCCAGGCGTTCACATCAATTACCCTTGTCACGATTCTATTGGTCAAGGGTAACAAGATCCCTTCTGGAAACACAAGTAAGTGGAAACACGTGTAGACCGTAATATGAACTGTGCTCAAACGAGAACTACAGGTGATGCACCTGCCGTCAAGTCACCAAAACGGTAATTTCAGGCACAACTATTAAATACAGAGAACACATCGTGCTATTCTAGCTTGACCATGTAAACCCAAACATATCAGCGTAACACGGGTGCGACGACGTACCGGTTCTCCTTGTCCAGCTGATTGATGTCATTCTTCTTGGAGAGTTGCACCAGCTTGGACACATCGCCCAGCAGCGCCGCCTTGTGAACCTTCCCGAGGTCCTTCTCCTTCAAGTCATACCCACCGCCGGAAACCGTGCTTCCGTTGTCAGAGGTGTTGGACGGGAACTTCTTCTTCTTGGTGAAGGTGAAAATCTTCTTCATTGTACAAATCGGCCCGGCTGACGGCTAGACGACCTCATCGCCTTTGCAGCGTCATGACCCGCTCTTCAGCTGCCGCTGCTGCTGCTGGTCCTCATGGATCACCACAGGCGTCCCCATCCCTATAAATAAGACGTGGCAAAGCGGATTAGCCACTGAATTAAAACCCTCGTCGACCGCGTCTCGATGCTGCTCGGGGAGACACAGCGCGTCCGATACACACATCGTCTTTGCAGAAAAATGTCAAGCAGCTCATAACACGTCACGTCCGTGGCGTGGAGAGGAGCGCGCTGAATAATGCATAAACATTGACCGTGCAACGCTTACCTGATATGTATCTACCAACATCGGGCCAAACGCTGCTCTTTTAAAGAAGGGTTTGCTTAAGCCTGTACATGCACCTGTGATCGTGCATCTCTGGTGGACACGAGAGCACCACCATCCTAACGCGCTGCTACGCTATGTGATCTGTGATCGTGCTTTCTCAAGCGCAGGACTTGGTGAAAGTTTAAACGCTACCTAGGGGTCTTCAACCCGGCGTCGCGCGGCGCGCACCTGGGCATATGCTGTTGCCATGGCAACCAACGGGACACAACGCTCCCTTAACGCCGACGTAGTGGGCACACACACCAGCTAGCGATACGACGACGACGATGATAATGATGGATAATCACCGATGCGCGTGTTCGATGCTCGATATGTCAACCTTACCGATATAACGGATCCTAGCGTGGTGATTGGTTGCCAGGCAACCCTGCCGTCGGGCTGTTCGTGTCGTCGTCGTCACTCAAAACCATGCTAGGTGAGATAGCTCTCGGTTCAGACAAGCACCGTTAGAGGCATGCACCGTTAAAACGGACTAATTCGTTGGATATTTGCCATGAGCTAACGTGGCTAAACGAGGGGATTCAACCCCAGCTAATTTCAAAGTATTGTGCAGGAGTTGTATGAAAAAGACGCCTGAAAAAGTGATTTATTACGATAGTTATCTTAAAGTTGAATGATCGACTCCTACATTGTGCAATTAGACTCGCGAGGTTACGTTAGCACCCGTAAAAAACACTCTACATTTGATGTTAAGTGTGTACACAAACCTGTTGATTTTAAAGATACAGCCAGTAGTATGAGGAATGAAAAAACATACAAACTTGCTGGCTACTGTCGGCGCTACAAGCCAATCAGAAGGCCGTATACGATACTGCGTCTCTATCTGTTGACCAATCAGCGACACGCGTCTAAGAGGTTGGTTGAGTTTTACCACCAGTCTCAACGGTTGGCGTGTGTAATGACGTAGCGCCACCACTTGATGGCGATATTGGGTATTAAATGGAAGGTTTTACGATAACGTTCCCCATCCCTGGTTCTAGACTAGGGTACCCTCCATGTTAGGATATGGGAAGGATACATTGATTGAAGACAAGGCTCACACGTCGTCGAAGTTTTACTGACAAATATTATTGAACTGTTATGTTTTGTGAACTACCCCTTATTTGGTTTATTTGGGAATACAAGTTAATGTAAAAGCATATAAACTTTAATCGAAATCAAAAGAACAGTGACAAAGGGCTAAGAGACTTAGGCCTATACAAATGATCAGAAAAATAAAGCAAAGCCACAAAATAGGCCCCTACACTATAAACAAGTGTTATATAATCATTAGAAATTCTGCACAGATGATGTTGACCTGCATGACACCATCCATAGTTCTTTTTAGCACCTGAATCAATACTGACCAATTTGAGAAGATTGCTGCATTTCTCACAAGTGACCACATCCAATATTGAATTCTACTCACACCATATAAGTGGCTGAGGCTGGAGTCAGATGCAAGCTATTTTTTGTTTATGAATTCTGACACTGAACAAGAAGATTTAATCACTTTCACGGCCGCACATGAACCCAGTTTCTCACCTCTCAAATGACACACAAGTGTTTTGCTCTGCTGTCGTGCTTGTGTATACAGTGGGAAGTTGACGTCTAAATCTGAACACCATGTTAAACAGTCCATGATTTCCTCTCTGACTGTATGCATACATAACCTTGGACACCGCATCTGATGTAGGCCTAATGCTATTGTAATTTTATGGTATCCTATTCAAGTGACCATAATTGGACATTTATGTTTCTGGTATTAATCGTAAGCTGCAATACATCCCAGATCTGATTAGAAAAAAAAAACACCCAAGAGATCAAGTTTAGTGCTTAGAGATGAAAGTCTGTCACATAATACCTCCACCATCAAACTCAGCCCGCCGCAATACCATCTCCAACTCTGGACAAGATCAAGAAAGATTATTAATAGCCCCGGATCTTTTCATGAGCCGCTCAAGATCGGAGCCTGTGCACACTGTTTAATTTGAGGCGACGTTTACGATGCCTTTGTTCCTCAGCGTACGGCCAAACAGGAACGTAACAAGAAATACTTCACCGATAGACATCCGTGATAATGTTCAGACGAGACACTTTATTTATGTCTGCGTGTGAAAGTGCGCTTATTATCGAGACAACCGCTGATCCAAAACACAAGCAGCGGGAACATTCAATACAACGGTGGCCAACTATTAGAAAAAAATGAATAATAAAAAACATTACGCGCAGCAAAAATAAACAATTTCATGAGCCGAGGAAAGTGTTACGTGCATGCAACGAAATCCAATTATGATGAGTGCATTTGGAATTATACAAATGATAAAGATTAAGCTGTCATGGAGAGACTTAGGAGGCCCCTGATTTATTGAGGAATCTTTGAGGTCTGAATGACAGCAACATCTACCATTTCAAGTGCAAGACCTTGACAACTCTGTAGGTTAAGGTTAAATGGTCTAGCTGATATCTCGCTGACCACATAAAAAAGTAAATACATTATAATCACCCTCCCCATGGATATAAATAACACTTGGAATACAATAGGATCGACCAGAATGAGAGGAAATGGTCAAATAACTCTGACCATGGTAAAGGGCTATAAATACAAGGACATTGTTCTTGAAGTGTGAGTGCTCATTGTTGTTTTGTATACAGTATATATATGTGTGTGTGTGTGTGTGTGTGTGTGTGTGTGTGTGTGTGTGTGTGTGTGTGTGTGTGTGTGTGTGTGTGTGTGTGTGAATGAATGCAACTCCTCTTGGTCCACCACGACCGTATAGCACCAACGCATCCATTGAGATGTGATAGGGAAAATGGCTGAAAACTTAGTAGTAGTAGTAGTAGTAGTAGTAGTAGTAGTAGTAGTAGTAGTAGTAGTAGTAGTAGTAGTTTTAATACCACTTAAACAAAATATTTTATTCATTTATGGAATTGGAATTTGTTCAATTATTTTCATGTCATTATCTCCAACATTCACCTTCCTAAAATAATGGCCAAAGTCTTTTTTCTTTTACAAAAACCTTTTTACAAAAACCTGAGCCTAAATCATCTCCCCATGATGCCTGCCACTTCTGGTAAAATCGCTTACATCCTCAGTTGAACAGATCATGTGATTCTTTACCCCTGTAGTTGAATGGATCAATGGATGGATCAATCATTCGGTTCAGTTTTCTGTGTTTCCTGAAAAACTTGAAAAAAAAAAGACTTATTATTTTCAGAAGGTGAGGATATGTCAATGCTGAGAATGGCCTTGAAGTGGTGCATCTATCATTAAATCCCAAAGAAGAATATCTATTTTGAAAAGTGTCTTTCACGTGGTAGCGCTGGCAGCAGTGATTTGCTATGGATGAGTAATCAGCCTTAGCCTTCATTCTTACTATTGTGTTGTTCACACTGACGGTAGCTTCATCCTTAGCACGGCCTATAGGTTGCCATGCATAGCTGAGCACTTCAGTTCAAACGGTTCCTTCCATGCCTGTGCTGTGTATTGAATACAGCATGCACACAAAATCCACACCTCAGAAACATTGAATGGTTAATTTCGAGCGTTTGCATGATTCATGGTACATGGTTGAATCGACAGGTACAGTACGCTATAGAAATCATATGCCAACCACATATTAAAAGATTGATTTGAATGCTTGCATGAATCACAGTGTGCGAAGAAACCAGAGCAAAGAAATCACACGTGTGCGCTTTGAATGTCGGCGACTCAAAAGGGAACACTCGTAATTAGTGAGCAAATTCTAAAATGTGATGCTTCCATAGCAACTGCAAATCAGTGGCTTCAATTGAGGTGAAAGTGTTTTGTGGATGCGGGTACGTGATTTGCATGCAAACCACCCCATCGGGCATTATGCTTTACATGCACCTCTTTCATGGAAGGAAGAAAATTGAAATCACTTTTGGGAATGAAAGTCCACAAACAAAGCACAATCTTGAAGGGCTGGACCAGCGACCAGGCCCCTCTCTTGGATCAGGAGAACAGCGATAACAATGGGGGCAAAAGGTGTGCAAAAAAGCATGTCAGGTCGTAAAAAGGCATCCACGCCGGGCGCATTGAGGAAGATAAAACTTCTTTATTGATTCCGAGCCTCCGTGAGCAGACACAACACGCAGGGCACTTGGGTGATTGCTGGGGGCAGGAAATGAGTCACCGCTCAGGAAGTGGAATTCGGGGATGTTTATTTTGTGTGTGGAAGCGGGTTCAAACAAGGACAAGTTGTAAAAGTCATATTTTCACACCAGACAGGATCCTTTCCAAAGGGTCTATACATAAACAATGTTTTTTTTTTTTTTTATGTATTATAAGTGTTGTGTTTTTGTATACATGAATTAGGCTGCATAAACAAGTGTAAAGGTAAGACAAGAACATAAGTTCAATCTTTGGCATTGTGATTCCACATGTTTTTAATAACAGTTCATGAACTACTCAATCCTAAATGTGTGGTACTCGACAATTTGACCATACACCCCATGGTCTGATGCTTTGGCCTTGGGCAATTTCATCCCAAGCAGGAAGTCAATACGGCTCCTTATCGGAGCCATCTGATGTCCTCCCGGCAGCTGATTTGGTATGTGTATGGCGTCCTACGGCGACTTTGATTACAATAGCAGCTGTGGCACTTGAGCTAAGTAGCCGTCACTTCGAGGGCAGGATGAAGGCTGGGCTTTGAAGGAAGGTGCTGCTTTGCAGACATTTCCCCTTCCTCGAATTGTCTTCGTTCTTGCGCCTTCTCAGAGCCTCAAGATTCACAGCTTCATCAGAGGATGTACCTTTTCATAGGACACACATATGGTGCATTTCAAGGGACACACATATGGTGTATCCCCCCCCCCCCCCCCCCCCCAAAAAAAAAAAGTCAAGGGGTGTCACACACAGGCAACCTTTTCATACATTGGGGCTAATTTGGCTTCCGTCCCTCCCGGGGGGGGCGGGGGGGGGAGAGTTGGCAGGTGTGCACCTCCACAGGTGGTCCCTCACAGCCTAGTGTTGATGGCTTGAACCAGTGCCCCTGCATGTTTCTGTCTTCACGGGGAACCGCACAGGCTTTCCTTCAGTAATGAACCACTCGTTGGCTCAATTAACAGAACGGCGCACTCGGGTCGGTGGGTTCGGTGGTCGGGTACTTTTTCTTCAAAGTCAGCTAAGCTAGCTATAGGTGGACCTCTACTGACTATGAGTGCTGATAAGTAATAGGCCTACACTGTAATACTTAATACAGAAAAAACCTGCGTCATTGTTATATCCATATTATTGTCCATTTTGTGGTTGCACAGACATACACGGGATATCCACGCTGTTGCTAATGGTGCGATGTTAAGATCGACTAAGAATCCTTTTTCTTTTGTGCCACGTTCTTTACCTCTGTTAGCCTTTCGACAGAAAACTTAAGTGTAAAAAAATGTACACGTGGCAAGCTGACAATGTCTGTCCTGATTCTTGTGAAAATACAATATTACATAAGCGATAAAAGTTCTCCAACTCGTTGACTCTGCAGCAATGATTCATCGTGACTAAGTGACGCAGCTCTGCTCGCGGAATGCCGAAAGTTCACGTCTATTAGTTTGATTACTTACCAGGTGATAAAGCGTGTTCGTGCATCGCCAGCCACCTCTGTGTGATTTGATACATATTGTGTCGGGGGGGGGGGTTATGACCATGAATGGTTTCCTTTCATTTCGCCAGTGTAAATATAGCTTTGCAGTTAACGTGAACAAATTAGTAATGGCGGAAATATGTTGCTCACCAACCACATATAGTTCTTTGTTTTAATGGATAGGCCGCAGCAGTGACCAATGGGACAGGCCACCTCGGAGGCTGACACGCCCCGCCTTGGAGGGCTTGCCTTGGAGGCTCCCCCAGAACCAGCACACAGGATGGTGCTGCACTGGTGTGTGTGTGGACGATGGCTGCTTGAACCAGCCAGCGTCCACACACACTCCACATGAGCCTCCGTTCAAGTTTTGCCTCGACAGCAATTTGAATTGGCCTTCCTGGTTGAGGGGGGGGGGGGGATGAGCAAAGAAAGACAGAAACAAAAAAGTTCACTATTTATTTTTAGATTATCTAATTTATTTATTCAATACTTGCCTGGGGCAAATGTACAACTGAGCAAGCGGAGGTTTTATGGGGATATGAGCGATGGTGTTTACAATACGTCGGGCCACTGCTGCTGTCTGAGAGGTCACCGCGAGCTTGTGCAAGAGTCACGCTCGCTGTTGGTTCCTAACCACAACAGTTTGACACCGGCTGCGGATGCTGAAAGATCCTTCAAAGCACAGAGACCATTAGGGGCGCTCCCACCAAAAACCCACTTTTGGCACCCACAGTTAAAATAAACGTTATTCGTGGTGATGTCGATCGGGCGAGACGATGCGTGACAAAGACACCTCGATGCTTTTAATCGTTATAAATCTGGGCCATTGTTGTGAATGCCTGTTTTGAAAGCCTTTCCCTTCCGACCACATTTCCCAGAAGCCACTGCCTCTGGGAAAATACACTCTCTGTTGGCTCATCCATTTCCATCGAAGAGAAATCGAATTAAAATGAAATTAAACAATGCCGGGTGATGCGACGTTGAGTAGATATGTGTGGCTGTTGTGGCCTATCCAGGCTGCGCTTCTGCCTGTAAGCCATTCGTCAAGTGAAATCAATTCAGTCCCCATGTGCCATTAGCCCAGTAGCAACATTTACCACCATTTTTATTGCCATTCTGATGTCCTCATTCATGTGTGTCGGCCAAAGAGGTATTTCAAAACTTTGACGTTTGATTATTTATGGCCCTGTAGAGGGCCTGTCGGGCTGGAATTATTTTTCCATATGCTCGCCTTGCCCACCAATTCTATTGGACAAATACAAACGGCAAAATAGCAGTGGCCCATTTGTTCCATTTGATTTGTCGTACTTTTACACATATGATATAATATACGCTTACGTCCAATAAAACTTCCAAGCATGTTCCGTGGCATCACTAACATTAAATGATTTGTATTCTCATAATTCAGAGTATACACTGCATATAACATAGGTGAGAGGAGAAGTAAATTTACTGCAGGAAGAAAATAACAGCTGTAAATCGATGCTATATCTCTTATGTAATTATTCCCCATGTCAGTCGGATTCGGGAGATGGAGCGAATTCAGTGGAAGACAAAGACAACAGATTATGTTCGCCGTTTCATGGCGTGACCTTGATGTTTCATTTATGAAATAAAAGGAAACATCATTCATTTCACAAGTTAACATTTTTACATAAAAAAACATGTCCATACAAATGAGTGAAAAAATAATAAACATTTACAAACATATTTGCATAATGTGTTTGATTCAGGGAGGAAATTGAGTCAGAAAATGTTTCGAGTCAGGAAAGAAAATGTTTACATGAAATGAAATTCTAAAAACGACACTTAAAAAAACACGAGGCCGTTTAAGTCCCGTATTGATACTGCAACGCGAGCCAAGCTTGATGTGCAGCCGTCCGAGTCCAACCAGAACCACGGCCAGGAATGTCTATATGACCACGTTGAGGCCATGTTTGCCCATCACATACATTACATTACCTCCTCCTGGCCGCTCGGGTAAACAACATTCTTTCCATACATAAATAACGTTTCACTCCAGCCGCGCTTTGGTGTCACCATTTTGTCTCCTGTTGGGTTTTTTGAGATGGTCTCTGGAGATGGTTGATGTGGCTCGATGATGAAACACATTCAAGTGGCCCTTTGGATATGTTAGGGATTTATTTGGACTCATCAAAAGGTGTGTAGGCTCAGGGAGATTTAGTGCGGCCCTCCACACTCATGTTTATTTTTCACAACCGACGTTCAATGTCACAGGTCTTGCAGTTCTGCCGGGCGGAAAAAATGCACCTGTGTTTTCTTTATTTAAAACGTTTTCTTCCTTTTTTTTGGTATAATTCTCAGTCAATAAACGAAGGCTACCGGTGAAGAAACATCTGGACTATATTGGACTGTTTCTCGTCTTCTGCTTGGCCCTGGGCCTCTGCTTCCAGGCATTTGAATGTGCGAGTGACAAACAAGGTCAGGGCAGAGCTGAGAATGACCGAGGTGGAAAAGTCTCCGAGCCACCATTACTCCTCAGCCACTTCCCTTCCTAACTAGTCAGCCACGAGCATGGGAAAACACAAACAGAGGTTGATGAAAAACCGACTAACAAACTATTTTGTCCACGGCCATGACAGTGTGGCAGTTAGGTCGGTTTGTTAGTATGTTGTCAGAATTGTGGGACAGATAAATCGCATAAATCAGGATTGTGGCATAAAGAATGTTGTGCTTGAGCCATGGGGATATGTTGTCGAAAAGTGGAACCTGAGATAAATAGCGCTACCAAAGACATTTGGGAAGCATCAACCAAAGTTTAAAGGTTATATACACAGATAAGATACTGATTTATGCACCATAGACAAGTTTCCCCCTTCCTTCATTCAACATGTCAGTGTGGTATACTTTGTTTAACGTATAACATTTATTTTTCTTTAAGATAAAGTAACATTTCCTTGAAAATAACGTTTATTTTTCTTTGATATAGCTTATTTTCCACTCAAATAAAGATTAATTTTCATCCACACCACACAGGTGGATGAGTGTTATTGAGCATAACGACTCTGAGAGCTCTGGTGTTTCGTTTCACCGTGTTAATCAGCCGTTCCCATGGGGATGGAGGGTGAAAAGAAATTTCGGTAGTGTTGGATTACTGTTAAAACGCAATAATGGTAATGGCTGAATGAGGCCAGCAGAAGGCATAGGCCTTCTGCTGGCGTGAGGGGGGCCTTTGACTTGACAACTCGAATTGAGGCTGAAGAGGAGCAGCATACCTTTGGCACAGACCCCTTGGCTCACATCGCACAACAGAAATCAAAGAAATCGTCCAAGCCGTGTCACTTTGAGTTTGTGGAGTCAACCAAGCTTTTTTCTTTTTTTTCTTCTTTTTTTCGAACTCCTTAAATCGATCCAACAAATGCAATGCTAATAAAAGGCAGGGATTATTTCCTCTCCTTTTCGACTGGCTTTGTGCACAGCCTGCTACTAAATCTCGAGTCTTCCTATCTTTCATTCTTACTCTCTTTCCATCTTTCTTCGAATTAGCCTTCCTCCGCATCGCGACGCAGACAGTTCATCAATCGGAGGAAATCGCTGTCGCGACCTTCTGGGACTTTATGTTGATATTTTAATGTCCGCTCCAGGATTTTTTTACAAAAGAAGCAGATATTTATTTATTTTTTGCTGCATCCAAGCAACCACTGTGTCTGGTTCGGTGCTCTCCCGGTGGAGCGGTGAAACGCTGTGGTGTGTAATGCTCCTGTCACGGTTTCCCCCGTCGGTCAAGTCGTCGTTCAACACACAACAAGGACCAGAATGAAATGTCCGCATGTGAGCGAGGGAATTAAAACAAACAGAAAGATGGAGAACATGTGTATGAGTAATGGTGTTCTCTCTCAGAGGGCGCTGCCCGTAGATCTTAAATCATTCAATGCCAGGAAAAGAACCAAAAGGCAACACGAATGCCAAAAGTGTATTTTGGAGGGGGGGGGGGGGGGGTTGTACCTAGTGTATCACTCACATGAGCTCAACTTTGACATTTCCTATACAAGGGCAGGGGGAATAGTGAGGTGTATTAGCTACATTTTCACCAAATGGTTGAACAGCCATAGTATCATTCTGATGTGAAGTCAAATAAAGTCAAGTCAATTGCATTTGTATAGCCCATAATCAAAGTTACAGTCTCAAAGGGCTGCTTGTGATTTGTTAAGTAGATTGCCTCGCTGGCTCCTTTGAACAAGTCCACATTTCTCAGCAGCACACTTACCCTGAATGAGTACATTGGCGACTCTCCTTGACTTGTTTAAGCCTCCGACCGGTTTACGCTAAAAGGTCTCAGAATGTCATCAAAATAAATCAATGTTTGCTTATGGAAAGACAGGGAACATGTTGTTTGGCTTGGCAACAGGTGGTCGCGTCAAATAATGCAAAAAACAGAGATGAAAAATACACAAATATTCTGATAGTTCATCGGATGAAAGAGGGAAAATAAATTTTAATCTGAACGTTTTTTTTTTTTTTCCGCTGGTGGAATTTGTGTCCGTGTACCACTCATCTTCATGTCGTACATATTGTGAATTATTCAAACGAACCACTGAGCCACTTACACAAGCCTGTATGGATGGAATAAACAAGCGGAGTGCTTTTGGCCCCAAGATGCCGTACGTGTTCCATACATCTTCCATAACGTAAACACATTTGATTGGGGCCCGACGGTAGCCTTTCGGTGAAGGAAGCGTTAAAACAAATAGGCCGATGCTGCCGAGCGTGAATGGCGAACTTCGTCTTCATCACACTCAGCGCACTCCAACGGTCCTCACTCTGACGGAAATGAATTGAGAGAGAATCATGCATCTTCTTGCACTTAAGGCCGGCAGCAGTGTTTATCATTATAAAACCATCAAAAGATCGCCCGCATCTGCAAAGCAGAGTCAACCTGGAACATGTTTGGTTAACGGAGGGAATTTGGACTGTGTAAACACTCACACTCTTGTGCTTGTGTGCATTTACACTGAGAATTGCTTTGTCTTTGAAGAGAACGACCAAAGTTTTATCAAGAAAAACAACAACTTAGAAGCTGCCGATTTTAAGCGGGAATTCTGTCATCTAAATAGTCCCTATATATCACACTTTCGAAAAGTGTGATATAGGGAAAAACTGTTGACCGAATCATAACATTGAGTGTTACTCCATAGTGTGTCAGACCCGTGTCAGACTCCTCAAATGCTTGGAACCCATCCCACTTTCAATGCCGTCATTTCAGGCGTCTTCGCAAACTCACTGGGCCCTTTGATAAACTTTTAGCTTTATTTTTCTGCTCTGCAAGCTGCAAAAGGAGCTGAACCCGACCGAGATGAGTCACCGCTGGAGACTTTGCAAACAACGTCACGCTGCCTCAGAGGACAAACCCAGACGCCGGCATTGTCGGGGGGGGGGGGGGGGGGGGGGGGGGTAGACAACCAAAGACACTCCGCAGCCCCTCCCTGACACGTTCTCTTTTTACACTCCCTGAACAGAAGGTACCTGTTTCATAACCGCGGGCCCCCCATCGCGTTTCTTCTGTTTCCCCCCCCGTTCACCTCAGCGACCACCTCAGCCTCCATGAGTGCACAGGAGGATCAAGCTTTTCGACGCGGGTCCCCCACTCCGCGCTTCCCCAGCGCCGGCTTGCGTAAGCATTCCAGAGCGGCTCGCTAAGGCCCCGTCGACGACGGCTGGATATTGCAGCGAGGGTCTGATTACTGTTTAGCCTGCTTGTGTATAAATCTAAATATATGAAAAAAAAAGCTGTCTTCCTCGTTTCGCTTTTTTAGCCAAAATAGCGACTCTCCCAATCGCCTTCTGCACTTGATGGAAAGAAGATGTGGACGCCTGGGGATTCGGAATGTAACAATATCAGAGCGACGCCAGATTCACTGTCATCGGCATGCCGGTCGATATTTTATTATGAGTCGGTGCGCTGTCCTTTCATGTGGGGTCAATCAGCGTGGGGTCAGCGGTAGGAAACCGCCCGCACGGAGAAGATGGACATTTGAAGGGAAAAAAAAACAAGAAACAAGGAATCGATACCTCGGTCGACCCGACAGGAACGGCGGGGCCGGGCTTCGCGCTCCTCGTCGATACCGCTGCTAACTTTGCTTAAAAAAAAAAATAAATAAAAAAGACATCCGCAACGTACTAACAGCGAGCAGAGGCGGCGTTCACTCAATCACTCACTCGCTCACTCACTCACTCACTCACTCGTCCACCGCGCTTGCTTGTTATTCAGGAAGACGACGGCGGTGACGACAACCCCGAGAAGATCCGGGAGACTGACGAGCCGAGAGCCTGAAAGCACTCCCCGTCGCTTAGTGCGTTTCAACCGTCGGCCTGCTAATGCATCCCTGCTGCCTTGCTGCCTGACACGACCGCCGGCGGCGCTGGGATCACACGCACAGCGTCACCGCGACACAATAACATCATCGCCGCGGCAGCAGGGAACTCTGAACCGTTGAGTCTTGTGAGAAAAGAAACTCCATTGTGTTTCGGATAAATGCTTTACTTGTGTGTGCTTTGAAAGGTGCAACGGTCGAATGCAATGAACCACTGTGTGCGGTTCATACCGTTTTCTGATGGCTAATGAATGGTTAAATATGGGCAAACGCTGAGAGATTTTTTTTTTACGCAAAATTAGATCCTCTTTAAAGACGGTGTCATACCACCTGTCTCAGCCCTCTGCGGGCTACCTGCTTTTGCATCAGTTAGCAAGATGCTTAACCCCTTCCCAGAAATCACCACTAGTCTCTTTAATAATATAATATATATATATATAACAATAAATAACAAGCTGCTCCACCTCTTCTACTGAGATTTCTATTTATAGTTGTTGTGTCCGTTCTCCAACCTACTGGAGAAGATGGAGCAGAACATTCAGTCTGGGTCTGCTCCTCTCGAGGTTCTCCCTGCCCAGAGTCCTCCAGGAGCCCCAAGGCCCCTAGGGCTGGATCTTGTCAAAACATTCCAGCAACACGCCGCTTTGCGTTTTTTCAGTGGAAGGGAATCGAGAAGCACCTCCCCAGTTTTGTTATCTTCTCATTGACAAAGACCGGCCGTCAATCCTTCCCCACTTCGGCTAGAAAGGATGGGCTTTTGTGTCTGTGCCGGTGAAAAGGTCAGCGAGACTTTCAGCCAACACATTGGACCACAAGTGATCCACTAATCTGCAGCCGGGGATGCCGTGCCAAGTCCTTTTCATCACGACAATCTTCAAAATCAGGATGCATTCTTTGTTCTTCACGGGATCGCGTTTCACAGTGTAGCCCCGTGAGCCTCTATAGCTCCACTCTTCAGACTAAGACTGTTCCTCCCGGGGACCGTCTGACAGAGATATCTACGACGGGGACTGATGAAGATTTAACTGGGAGGAACGGTCTTCAAAAGAGAGCCAGTGAGACACCGGTGGGAGAGAATGTGAGGGAGAGAGAGAGAGAGACAAACATACACACCAAAGAGAGAGAGCTGGAGACCAGAGAAAGAGAGGGATGTCAGAGATGGAGAGAGAGATAGAGAACAAGATAGAGATGTTAGAGATAGATAGATAGATAGATAGATAGATAGATAGATAGATAGATAGAGAATAAGAAAGAGAGACACCAACCCACACACAGAGAGCAGAGGCTTTTGGACCGCGTGGAATGACTTCTTCCATCCCGTTCGTACCACAGCGCGCTGTGCCGTGCCGTGCCTGCGTGCGTTTCTGAGGTCTGGCCGAGACGGGAGGGCAGCAGCACAGCGGATTCCGCTCTCCCTTCCCTCGCCGTGCGTGCGTTTTAAAAACCTGCATGGAAACTGTCTCCTAATGAAGAACGAGAACAACCGCAACGGGCCACGGGCCGGCCGTACGTCTTGTTTCGAGTGACCGGACCCATTATTCACACAGGGGTCACGTTGTCTCGGTGGTTTTTTTTTATGGGCAGTACTCTCAACGTTGACGTGTGGCGGAGGCGAGGGGTAACCACAGCACCGGGTCGGTGGGACACGTGAACATGGGGAGAACATGATAACGCAACACAGAAGGGCCCCACTCAGGTCCTCCTCCTCCTCCTCCTCCTCCTCCTACTCCTCCTCACGGGGAGGGAAAACACAAGCAGTTTTAGAAAACAGAAAACAGCTGGAAAAGATGGGGAAAGACTGACACACGCAGGGGCACTGACATACACACACGCAACACACACACACACACACACACGCAGGGGCACTGACACGCACACACTCAACACACACACACGCATGCACACCCACACACACACACACACACACACACACACACACACACACACACACACACACACATGCATATCCATACATACTCTCTCACAAAAAATGTATGTGTGACTGTCTTTAAGAGAGAGAGGGCATGTGTGTGTGTGTGTGTGTGTGTGTGTGTGTGTGTGTGTGTGTGTGTGTGTGTGTGTGTGTGTGAGTGTATGTACTCACACGTGCACACACACAGACACACACACACACACGCATCCATATTCATATACACATATGTAAGGTATGCAGGCCATGTACTCACATGTGCACACACACACACACAAACACACACACACACA
>JAXIVH010000020.1:352996-370496 GCA_036785325.1 Urophycis tenuis | reverse complement strand
ATCGGATCGCTTTCAGCGCCGTGCCGACACGCTCAGGGGATGGCATTCCGGGCCGCGAATGAGCGAATGAGCTGCTGCTCATTCGTTCCGACCGTCGCATCGAGCCTTTAATTATACAGCGCGGCGCCCGTGGCCAGCGAGCGGGCGCGCGCGCCGCGCAACCGGCTTGCGTGAATCACAGCAGCGCCGTCGGGAGCCCATGTGACCCTCGACCGACCAATCGGCGGCGCGACGGGGGAAATCTGAAGGGATAACGACGGCAAATTGGAACACACCGGCGAAATTGGACGGCGGGTCTCTCTGGTGGTGGGGAGGGGGGGGGAGGTGGTCCTACCCACGCATCTGACAGCGTTGCACTTTAACACACAACAGGCGAGCAAACAACAACAACCGACTCCCCCCCTTACACACATTCTGCGTGTGTTTGTCTTATTTCTACGCTAAAGCTAATACCCAGTGCGGGATTCTGCATTAATTTGCTCCCTGAGCGCTAACTTAGGCAGGGGGGAAAAAGAAAATAAAAGCGCGATTCTGCAAAACAAATCTGGAGGCCTCGTCCAAACTCCAGTTAGGTGTTCTGCTGGCGGCCGGGGGCCCCAGAGGCGGGCCCCCGCAGCCGGGCCAAGCGCTGTAGATTTAAGAAGCCGTGCTTTAGATTTATTTGTTTTTATTGGTTATCACGGGGGCAAAAATCGTCAAGGGGTCTCCGAGGGGGGAAACGTAATCCCCGTAAAACATGTGTAATTTTCCATGACATGTTTACGTTCTCCTCGCACAGTCAATTAGAGGGCCGGGGCGATTATAAATATATGTGCGTTGGGTTTGTTCCACAGCGATTCGCCATGATGAGCCATAACTCCCCGGTACAGACGTACGTACCGGCTTCATGTCCGAGGCGAGCCTTCACTGCGGCGAGAGCAAGAGATGGAGTGTTTTATATCATGGAGCATAGAAAGGCAGCACTCCGGATGGCTGTATTTAATACAAGCTCGATATATCTATCGGCCTCCATGGTCACGTGCGTGGTCTGCGAGGGCTGGACAGTGTGTATGTGTGTGTGTGTGTGTGTGTGTGTGTGTGTGCGTGTGTGTGCGTTCACCACCCTCACATCTGTCTCTTGCTCTTGCGCTGCGTTGTGTCTTCAGTCTTGTCTCCTCTGGTCTGTCTAAGCTTTTATCTGACTGGGAATCTGCACTGCTTCCCATGGAGTACACACACACACACAAAAGACACATGCATGTACACAAAGCACGCACACACACACACACACACACACACAAAAGACACATGCACGTACACAAAGCACACACACACACATACACACACAAAAGACACATGCACGTACACAAAGCACACACACACACACATTGGCACCCACCCTAATCAGTGAAGGTTGAATCCATTCATTCATACATCCCCTGCTCAATGGCTGTGGAAGTGCACCGCTGTTTGAAGTTCAGAGACCACCCTCCTGGCGCACAAAAGGCCAAGCTTCACCAGCGCGCGACCGGAACGTGTTCTCCGTTCCCACCCCGCCGTGCTAGTTCAGAAAGAAAGGGGACGGTTTCGCCGCGGAACGTCGCCACCGTTTCAGCGGAGACGTCGCGCGCTCAAAGGGTTGTCAATCAAGCCATCGCCGCAGTGACGGAAGAGGCTGCCGTTCCGGGACCCCCCAGCCTATAGGAACGCCGTGTTGAGTTCATAGATATTGGAGCGAGTCCCAGAAGCGGTCCCGGTCATTAAACACGGGCTCTCTGGGATAAACTGTACTGTATACATGATCTGCGATCGGACACGTCAGGAGGCGAACATCCCGCCCCCCCCCCCCCCCCCCCCCCCACACCACCCTGGATGCAACGCAAGCCAAAGCCCTTTTAAGGTTTACGTTAGCCTTAAGCTACTTGAGGACCGCAATGTAAGCGGAGAGCGATGTGCGCGACACCACACAAAGGAAGTGCCCTGGTTGTGCGTTGTTGCTGCACGTGTGTGTGTGTGTGTGTGTGTGTGTGTGTGTGTGTGTGTGTGTGTGTGTGTGTGTGTGTGTGCGTGTCACTTTGCGTTGTGATGAGTTTCACACGTGGGGCCTCATTGTGTTCACATGCGTTGCATTGTTTCGCCTCGAGCTTCGCACATGCATTGCATTGTGATGCGTCGCGGAGTGTCGTGTTGTGTTGCATTGTGTTGTTATACGACAACATATGCACAAATTAACAAAGAAGTGATTTTTTTTCAAAATGAGTGATTTTCGTTTTTTTTTGCAGAATCTGTTAGTTGAGATCACAGAGAAGCCTCTCCACGTTTCAGATAACAGTATTGTGTGTACAAAGTGTACATTTTTTGTTTGAAATCGGGTGTGCCAATAAAGAGAGGTGACAACAAATCTTTAGGAGGCTTTTTCTCAGTTTTAGCTTTTGTGATGTGCCTACTTTCAAATGGCCACAACTTCTCCAAATATTATCAGAAAGCTTAGATTACATTGGAAAGTTTAGAAACTACACTTTCAGAATCTGTGAATAACTCAAAATGCCCCAGGGTTCGACTTGTGTCCCTAGTTTCCATGACCTGACACATATATGTGTATAGAGATAGGGCTTAGTGTATAATACAAGAAGAGGTGCAAGGGGAGGCTGTGTGTTTTATTTTGTTCCAGTGATGATGTCCCCACTCAGCCCTGCCAGCGCTGCGCCCTAATGAGATGTTGCGCGGCTGCACATGTTACATCATACATTCCCGGGATCAAATTATGAAAAAGAAACCGTCAAGACACAGAATGTGGACGGTACGCGCCGCGCCGTAAATTACCCCCGCGTAGCCGCATTACAATACGTGCGTTGCCGTCGGTGACTCATGTGTGGCCTCTCTCCTCTCTCTCTCTCTCCTCAGCGCCAGCCTCCTCCTCCACCACCACCACCACCACCACCACCACCACCACCACGGCGGACTCCCACGCTCCAAAGCTCCAGGCCGGCGTCGGACGCCCGCCTTGCCTCGCTGCCGAAGCCACCCCCTCCAGGACCCCCGAAACAATCCCACTCAAAGACTCACGAGAACTGAGATTCCCTGGAAAATGGAGGGCCTGACTCTGTCACACCATTGCTCACTGAGACAGCGAGTGAGAGAGTGAAAGAGACAGAGAGAGAGAGAGAGGGAGAGAGAGAGAGAGTGAGTGAGTGTGAGAGAGAGAGGGCGAGAGAGAGAGAGGGAGAGAGAGAGCGAGTGAGTGAGTGTGAGAGAGAGAGGGCGAGAGAGAGAGGAAGAGAGATAGAGAGAGAGAGAGAGGACGAGAGAGGGAGTGTGAGTGAGACAGAGAATGAGAGAGGGGGAGAGAGTGAGTGAGTGAGTGAGAAAGAGAGAGAGGGAGAGAGGGAGAGAGAAGAGGGAGAGAGAGAGAGTGAGTGAGTGAGAGAGAGAAAGGGAGAGAGAGAGAGAGGGAGAGGGGGCGAGAGAGGGAGTGTGAGTGAGAGAGAGAGTGAGAGAGAGGGAGAGAGAGAGAGAGAGAGTGAGTGAGTGAGTGAGAAAGAGAAAGGGGGAGAGAGGGAGAGAGAGGGAGAGAGCGAGTGAGTGAGAGGGAGAGAGAGAAAGGGAGAGAGAGAGAGAGGGAGAGGGGGTGAGAGAGGGAGTGCGAGTGAGAGAGAGAATGAGAGAGAGGGAGAGAGAGAGAGAGAGCGAGAGAGAGAGTGAGTGAGTGAGTGAGAAAGAGAGAGAGGGAGAGAGAGGGAGAGAGCGAGTGAGAGGGAGAGAGAAAGTGAGTGAGTGAGTGAGAGAGAGAAAGGGAGAGAGAGAGGGAGATGGAGAGAGAGGGGGCGAGAGAGAGAGAGAGAGAGAGAGCGAGAGAGAGAGGGAGAGAGAGAGAGAGTGTGAGAGAGAGAGAGAAGGAAGAGAGAGAGAGAGAGAGAGAGAGAGAGAGAGAGGGAAAGAGAGAGAGAGAAAGGGAGAGAGCGAGAGAGAGAGAGAGTACACAGGCATGACAGGGAATGTTTCCCGAGATGATTTGTTTATCCTCCCCCTCATTACTCATCTCCTTCAGACAGGCTCCCGGTGAGGCCGGCGGAGACGTTCCTCTCGCATTCAGACGCCTTTCAAAACCGTCCCCCCCGCTACGGCCGCGCAGCGAATAAAAACCCTCCGCCGTCAGGCGTCAGCGGTCTGAGCGATGACCCCCCCGGGGGGGACAGCCCAGCCGTCACTCCGCCGTTACGGTGCACGCCTGCGTGTGACACACCGGGGGGGGGGGGGTCTGGAGCCGGCTGACTGAGCGCCGGCCACCCCCCCCCCCCTCCATGGTCGGTTCGAGGTGGGGTGGAGTGAGGAGTGAGATACACACACACACACACAAGACACGTGAGCGAGGGCTGAGGGTTCGGGGGCCGGGGAGCGAACGGGTCCGAGCTGCTGGAGGGCGGCCCGGCACACTGCTCCGGTGGTTTGCATTGGTTCTGGGTTTTTTTTTTCTCAAACAGCGAGCAGGGGGTTTGAAAAAGACTTGCATGAAGTGGTAAGTAAAAAATGGTAACCGGGGGCTACCTGTTGAGATTGATACAAGATAACAATGTGTGTGCAACATAAAGACATAAAATCATAATAATAGAATAATCCCAATAATACAATGATAATCATACAGTAATAATAATACAAAAAAAATGTAATCCTTATTTTTCAGGCAGGCAATATGGGGCGGCATAGCTCAGTGGACAGAGCGGGTCCACCATAGGGTTGGCGGTTCGACCCCCACCTCCAACTGTCCACATGTCGAACCCCACACATGTACTGATTGTAAGTGGCTTTGAACAAGAGCGTCTGCTAAATGCCTCTCTTTCTTCTTTTCAATATAGTTCCCCGAGACAAGGACATAGCGTGTCCTTGGCATATTCTGTGTGACGCCATCGGGAACCCATGCAACATGCCTACAGTCTGTATAGAAACACAACAACATGTAGGACGGAGACAGAGGTGAATGAAATCAATAATGGAATACGTCAACCCGTGTAGTACATGATGGCAGACAGATGACACACACACATGTCTCCGAGGCGACTGCTTCGATTTTCACACACACACACACACACACACACATACAAACACATGCGTGAGACATCTGGTGTCTGGTAGCATCCCATCTCACTTTACCTTCAAACACAGCTATGGGGTTTTGCTGGTAATTGCACGTGATGGCGGTCCATGTGTGCGCATATTGAAGACACATGTTACAGTTTACTGGCTGTTTCCTTCGTGATATTCACGGATAAACGGCGGCAATCAAGAAAACAGCACTGTGGGGCACTGTGGACATTACATAAATAAACACAGTGCATTCCACAAACGGCGAGTTTCTGAATCCGTACTGGCAGTGTTTACCATTCAGCAAATGGGGAAATAACAAAATCAGCTAAATAAATCATTGAAAAAAAATTGTATATCTTTTTTGTTTATAATAACCTCAATCAAATGCTCCAAGGGTGCCACTACACTTTTGGCCAAAATGAGGCAGTTCACATCATCGCCAAAGTAGTGTGCATGACAAAGTAGTGTGTATGACTTCATGACAAACAAAAAGACTCCATCACAACGTCGGCTGACTCATCTCCTGCATGTATGGTGTTCCCCCAGCCCAACGCACAATGAAGCAGCGGAATAACATCAGAGGGGAAATCTGAAGGGTTCCTTCAGCAGCCATACGGCAATGGGCGCGCTTGCCTGCAAAATTCCTCCTCCGACCGTCACTCTCTCAGATCACTTTACCGTTGGAGTGATCCACTCTCACCGTGAGCCACTCTCGGGGGGTTCTGGGTGGTGAGTGGCTCGTTCAGGCCTGAGGTTCGCGAGTTCAAGAGGCCCCAACAGTAATGCTGCAATTTACAAACCAATACGGCTGCATAATTGGATGGCTTCTCTGTCGGGGCCTCAAGTCACCCATCGCACAATGGCCCCTATGCACCTATTGTGGTGTGGGTTTGTGTGTGTGTGTGTGTGTGTGGGCGTGTGTGTGTGTGTGTGTGGGGGGGAGGGGGGGAGTCGGGGGGGGGGGGATTAGTATAATTGCAGGGTCGGCAACAGGTCAGTTAGTAAGCCAGCATGCCACAGTCTCATGGCAACACAACATTAACTTGGCAGATGCAGGTTGGGTGATTTCTTTTTCCATTGAAGTCCATAATGCATAATGCTTTTTTGGCTCTCCTATAGGTTTGCCTGTTATCTGACTGGCTTTCCAGCCGCAGACATGACCCAGTTTTAATCACGGAGGGGGTAATCGCGCTGGTAATGGCCAGTGTCAATACTAATCGCCTCCATGTTGTTTGACCGGATATGGGAATGGCTGAAAAAACAAGTGTACATAATTCTTGTAAACACGTGTTTACCCAAAGTGAGAGGGAAAGGAGAATGAACCGGGGCTGGTGTGCTTGTGTGCTTGTGGACTTAGTGAGGCCGTTCTTCTGCGGGAGATGGAGAGGTTGGTTTAACATGAGCGCGAGGCGTGAGAAAAGACGCGTCGGGTCACTCTCTGTGTGTGAACGAGGCCTGGGAAACGGCCGCGGAACGTACCGGGCTCAGCTCCTGTAAGTGGACTCTCAAATTGTTCACTCAAAGTTCCAATGATTGCAACATCCTTGAGTTGAGACGCAGACCATTCCCGGCTTCACAGGCACCAATGTGGCATTAACTCAGTGAGGAGTGTTAACACAGTGCCGTTTGAAACGCAAGCACACAGACAGACACACAGGGATATGAGGAGTGAGGAGAGACCACATCAACATAAGTTTTGGTGAAAAAAAATGCTGTTTCAGGCTGTTCTAGTTTGGTGAAGGAGGTGGTGGGGGGGCGGGGATGACAGGATTTCGGCTCTTACTCATGAATATTCATGACATTTCAATGACTCGCCTCTGATTGGCTAACAGCACTGTCCGTCACAGTGGGTGACAGACTGCAGACGGGTGCAAGCCAAGGTAGGCGAGGCCATGCATTACTAATTCACCAAATTCCGTCAGTTGGTAAGTTGGTTTTCTGACTCGCTCGTTTACCCGTCTATTTTCTTACATTGGCTAATGCATGCAATGGGGGTAGAAGAACATTTTCACGTGCAAGCGTGCATATGCAACTCGTATTTCAAAAGGACAAGCACTAAACGGGTTTTCGGCGAAGGACACCTTTAACCTCAACTAAGACATCAGGGTGTCTATCCCAAATACCACAGTCAGTCTGTCACTTCCACACACACACACACACACAGACGCTCATGTGAGCAGCAGCTGAACTCGAATGCCGCAAGAATTAACGATCATCCGGATCCATGGGTGGTATTTCAGTAAACGGGAGACATTACCCCTCCTGAGTGGCCTCAGGGGGGGCTGTCATCCTTCACTCTGGTTCACGTTGGATTAGGGCGGCCGTTGTTTTTTGCAGGACATCTGTTTCGTTTCTGCGCGTGAAGTGAGCTGCTTTTGATGTTTCGAATCCATGGAACACATCGCCCGGCAGCTGCACACAGACGGCGCACTCCTCTGCGTCCCCGGACGCCGTTGCGCCGTTCCGCCTCACTTGAATGGAACAAATTGCAGTGCAGACGGACGTGCGGGTGCGAGTCCACCCTTCGTTCGTCTACCTGTTCCACACCACCACCACCCTCGCCGTCCATACTCCATGGACCGTAGTCTTGGCACTTTAATCGCTCTTTGTAACTTGACACTTAGTCAGAGATGTATGTACACGAGCAATGGTTAACCTCGCAATTGAAATGCTTGAAACTTGTTCCGGTGACTTTCTTACTGTATGAGCAACAATGAATTGTTTCACCTTCTTATGACAAATGTACTCTTTGTAAGTCGCTTTGGATACAAGCGTCTGCTAAATGCCCTGAATGTAAATGTCCATATGTTCAGACATCAGCCCATCTGTTCATCCTTCCACGAACGGGCCCCTTCATCCATCCGCCCCGCACGCCACCCCATCTCTCTCTCTATCCTCATGCGTCTCTCACAGGGTCAGCCTGAGATGGGCGGCCTTGGAGAAACCAGCCCAACCAGAGAGATGCTGGCGTTTGAAAGTATCCACCTGAAAGAAGGCCCTGCCCCCTCCCTGCAGGCCTGGCTCCTAAGCCACTCCCCCAAAACACAACTGACGTGCGCTGCCTGCGATGCTGCTGGTGGATGAGCACAGATTCAAAGTTTTCCTTTGTGGTTAGATAAGGACATACAGTGTACGATGTCATGCGTCATTTTTTAAATGGGGAATGAGCTCATACCCTGAACTTTCTTGTCCCGGTTATTTGATATCTTGACTGCACAAAATAATTGGGATGTGCAGTTGAGTAAATCACAATGCATCAGTCACATATATAGAGTGCATCATTCAACAGACGTTTAATCACAGCCTCTGAGAACACAGAGTTCCTGCTCACTGCCTATTTCCTATAGTTTGGAGTCATAATGAAATTACCAATAATAACTGTCATTTGTAAGATTCAATACAGGCGGCTAGTTAAGGATGGACTAAAGAGGTCAGTTACTAATGACATTACGCATAATGTAATCAGATTTGTTCCTCATTAGTTATGATGTTAGTTTACCGTGTAGTCTATGTCTCTTGTAATAATGAAGGAGTGCTACGCCTTCAATATTTTGAACATCAGCTCGCATCAGCTCAACAGAAAATATATCACTAAACTAGGCTCCTTTTCAGTTGGCAGAGCGCTAGAAAGTTCTATAAACTGAAAAGGTTCTTCTTTGAAGAGCCTTTGCACCGTTTGTGATGTGCTGTGAATGATTATCATTGCACCTTTTCAGGGAAGTTGTCAATCATTTGCAAAACAAACCATTTGGGCTGTGGTACAATGGTACCTTTATATTCATTCACTCTCTGATTGAAGATAATGGTTTTATGGTAAATAATTTGACCATGAAATAACTTGAAAATTAGCTATTTCGGCAATACAACCTATTTTTAGCCCTCTTGGTCCGCAATAGACAATCACTGAAAGAGCCAAGTATGTCTCGTCTGGAGGTTTGTGACCGATGCACAGTTAGACCCATCGACAGATGTTTGCGGTGTTTGACTGCCAGAGGATAATGACTGGCTTTGACCCCCAGTGTCTGCAGTCCTAACCTGTACGCCATGAACCTGAACAACATCAGGAGATGCACTCTGGGTAAACGCATCAGCAGAATAACCAAACAGAAAAATAGGAATAGGCCACAATGTGTGTCAGTTATTAACAGATACGGAAACCATAATATCAGCGTTTCTCTAAACGTACTTGCGTACAATCTTGCATACTTGCACACAGTCAACGTACCACTTTGAGGGGACAAATTTCAGCCAGAAAAAATAATTGCCACGGCTTTAATATGAATGGCAAAAAAAAAAAAAAAGGTGTTAAATAAATGGCAGGCTGTCTCGCGGAACTGGACGATGAAAGCCCTGAAAGATTTCCAACATGCATCTCGGATATTGAAAAGCCTGCGGGGTCGCTGACACACAAATGGAACGCCTACTTAAACTTTATGAGATCTCCTTATAAGAGCGGCCTTCTCTTTGACTACTGGCCCTCAGCGCGTTATTGAACCCAGATTAAAACTCTGCGGTGTTCTGTTATTAAACCAGCGCATGTTTATCCTCGGCAGTGGCAGATCTGCTTTCACCGCGTAAGGCCTTAAACCTAATAAGGCTACTGGCAGTGAGCGATTCCCCCCTGTACACCCCAGGCAACCCCCCGCAGAAGACCCCCGCTGTGCTCACCACCCTTGGACTCCACTCTGCGGCAAATGGGAATGTGCCGTAGCATATGACTGGCAAATGAGGAGGCAGGCCAGGCAAGTGCACTGGAGGTGAAGAAGGAGGAAGACTGAGAAGAAGAGGCGACAGAAGAAGAAGAAGCTCGGAAGTCCTTCCCACTCTCTCTCTCTCAGAGGTTGAAGCAGCACCATTTGTCAGCACTAGACTCTCTCTCTCTCTCTCACTCATGCTCTCTCTCTCTTTCTTGCTCTCACACTCTCTCTCTCTCTCTCTCTTGCTCTCTCTCTCTTTCTCACTCTCTCACTCTTGCTCTCACTCTCTCTCTCTCTCTCTCTCTCTCTCTCTCTCTTTTGACCGCACAGTAGAAAGTCAAGTACGTCGCGGTAGAAAGTCAAGTATGAATCCACGCTCAGTCCATTCATGTGTGTGCCTGGTAATTGGCCATTTTTACATTTGGAAGGTGAGTGGGTTCATTTATATCTGCTTGCTGCCGCTTCCCAGCGTGTGAGAAGCAGGACGCCGGGCATGATGTGGGTCACCGGCTCAGAAATAATTGCATTTGTACCGTCGCTGTGTTAGATCTCTGGTGCTCTCAAACAGTACCAAAATGGAAAAGTACACAACATGTGGCAAATAGTGACGTGATGTCTGGAGCTCTGTATATTTAATGCAGACACAGACACATGCATGTGCACTAGCGCGCGTGCGCACACACACACGCACACACACGCACGTACACACGCACACACACACACACAGACACACACGCACGGACGCACGCACACACACACACACACATACACACACAATGCAAGACAGCAATTAGTGGATGTGGACTTTGGTGTCTTGCCTGAGTGCCCCTGAGCACCGCCTGGCTGGGGGTTAACACGACAACCCTGGCCTTGGCACACAGAGTCTATCTCTGTGGACTGTGGTCATTGTTCAACGGCATCACATTCACCTCCATTCAAATTCAAATCAAACGAGGTCGTCTGGCTGATAAGAACTTTGTTTGCAGGGCGCGAGTAACATGGTGATTTGGACGAGTTATTGGGACATGTGTGGGACGGACGACATACAAGTACAAGACTATAGCCAAGTTTGTGGTAAGAGCGGTGTAAAATGTAAAATGACTTAAAATGTTTAAATAACTCAATTATCCTTGAGGAGTTGAGTAGTCTAGTAAAGGGCGGGGTTGGGGGGGGGGGGGGGGGGGTCAAACATTAACCTGGTGCGCTTGGTTTTGAATGGGCCTGCATCTGTGTTCTGAGAGTCAGTACGTTTACATGCAGCAAGAAATTCCAATTTCTGATCGGATCAGATAATGACATGCGTAAGACCGGATCACTTGTCCGAGTATACATGCCGTTCAGAGAATCGGATTAACAGCCGGAGCATGGCTGACTCCGGACGTTATGTGGCGCTCTGCGCATGCGCAGAATGGCGATGCGCATGCGCAGAATGCAAAATCCGATTAAGATCCGATTGCTGAGTATACATGCAGTTAAAAGTCCGACTATGAACGAATTATCTAGGTGTTGTTATCCGATTTTGAGATGTCCGAAGTAGGTCCGAAGTAGGTCGGATTAAGGTGTTTACATGCACTTAAAAAGTCCGAACGATGTCTTATACGATTAGAAATTTGAATTTCTTGCTGCATGTAAACGTACTGAGTGATGGTGGTGCTGAGTGTGCGTTGGGTCTGATCGCCGTGTGATCCTTTAACCATAGCCGGGTGACTCTTGGGCTGAATCTCAATTCTCTATCTTAGCCCTTCCCCTTACCCCTTCCCCTTGGTTTTGCGCATTCATGTGAGACCAAGGGCTGTCTCAATTCTCTTTTCGACCGAGGGGAAGGGGTATACACCCCTTGAAACCGAGTGAGATCGGGAGCTTACTTGAAACCAAGGGGTACCCATTACAATGCGCAACCGGCAACAACCGTGGCCAGATCTCAACGAGAGTCACATAAATGTAAGTATTTTCGGCTGAAATAATTGATTTAAAATTTACGACAGTATTGTTTTGTGCTCTAAACAGTCCTGTACCTATATATTTGCAAGCATATTCGTAATCGAAACTTTTTTTGAAAATCGATATGCGAACGTTACATTGCTGAGTGCACAACTACACATTTCTCTGACTAGCAATGAACTCCATGCATGTCTACTTTACTAAACACAATTAGCAGCTAATTCCGTTTGATATCAGTGTAGACAACTAGAGACAAATCGATACGTGCTTTACATATATCGTCCTTTTTCACACAGGAAAGCCGGAGGAAACCCGGCAGCTGATATGTTTTCGACACGAAAACGAGCAGAAATGTCCGAAATCAAAATACGCTTCAAAGCAAATGTGGGAGTGAGTCATGCGTTCAATGTTGTAGCCATTCATAATTGTAAATAAAGACATGTTGGTTAACAAAGACATTGTTTCTGAACATCAATGAAATTCAAAACCGTATTAACTGAAAAAGATAC
Source organism: Urophycis tenuis (assembly GCA_036785325.1). NCBI lineage: Eukaryota > Metazoa > Chordata > Actinopteri > Gadiformes > Phycidae > Urophycis > Urophycis tenuis. The sequence goes on along the minus strand of JAXIVH010000020.1, from coordinate 358,288 downwards.
AAAACACCATGCAGTGTGTAGGCCTATAACAAATTGTCAATATTTTGTCGTCAATGTATGATGACGTAACCGTAACGAGTGTTGTCTCAATTCATAGGGGCATGTAGCCCTTACCCCTCTGTTTCAAGGGCCAAGGGGAAGGGGAAGGGGAAGGGGTAAGATAGAGAATTGAGATTGGGCCTTAGTCCAGTCCAGTGATGTTCTGCTCACGCGGGTGGTTGCTGAGGAAGGGGCTCCCGATGCATGGTGCTCATGGACCCAAACCGGGCAATAATGTTGAATGTGAAGATGGACTCGATTAATACACACAGTTGCAAGTATCATAGTCGTTTTTCTCAAGGATGCCTACAGGTAGACTGTGCACATTGGGATTGGAACCCAGAACCTTGAGGCTGAGAGTCAAACACTCTAAACAACAAGAACTTGCCGTTTCCGTCATCGGCAATGAACAATTAAGATGATGATAATAATGTCAAAAAAGGTGACTTGTTGCTGTCACTTTTTCTCGTCCGTGCTGGATTATGGTGATCTGTTCTGTATGCATGCCTCTGCTCTGCATCTTCATTTGGTGGATACAGCTCATTAAGCTTCCCCGAGGTCTGTCACCAAATGGTGAAGCTCTGACTCACCACTGACAGTTATACTCTGGGGTAGGATATGGCCTGCTCTGGCCACCAGTAAGTTATGCCATTGGGAGAGCTTTATATACAAAGCAATTATTGGTTAGCTCCCACATTACTTTCATGTCGTTATCACGCAGACAAGTTCCAGAAAATGCTCTCAGGGCTTATTCCTGTGCTTTCTGTCTCAAATGCCTTCACAGAGCTGGGAGAAATGGCACTTGTGTATTCAGCACTAGTGCCATGGAATACGTTTCAGAGCCAATTAAAAGTCAATTAAGTGATCTCACTTAATACTTTAAAAAAAAAAAAAAAAGTATGCTTTCATTTTCCTATTTGAAAGTGTTGAGTGAGAGGCAGAATCCTGAAGATGTTTTGTATTCTAGATGTTTTGTTGTTTGTGAGGCTGTACCTATGCTTGTGGTTTGTTTGTTGTTGTTTTTTCAGTCTGAGTGTACATTTACATTTAACATTTTCACATTTACATTTGTCAGTTTCATGTTGATGAAACTGCCTGTCTTAGCCGGTCATTCCTTGAAAAGGAGATTCTGAATCTCAATGGAATCAATGGAATGTCTTGGGTTAAGTAAAGGTAATAAATGTCCACAAATATGCAGACGGCTGAAGTTAATCACCAGGGTTTTGAAAGAATACGGAGAAAGTTGCGTTGGCTTGATGTCTCTGGTACACCAAAATATTATTTCAGTAATACTACTATTTATTCTTGGCATACAGACACAGAAATAACACAGGAATCGCCTCAAACTGTCATTAAACAAGTCAACATAGATGGCTGTGTTTCAGTGTACAGATATAATGAACATTGATTGAATAGCTTAATGAAATCCAACAAACACAGTTTTTATTAATCCCCGCAATAGCATAGGTGGCTGGCCCCGGTCCAACGCCCAGACCCCATGTTTTTCTCCGGAAAGATTCGGACCGGTCTTGGCAAGGGTTTTTCCTGGATGGTGGTGTTTTGGAGGAGACCATTCCAGTCAGGATACACCTGCTGCACCTTAGCCGGCGCGCACAGGACTCCCCTTGTCCGAAGCCCACCTTCCCCTGGCTGGAGACACCTGGAGGGAGAGCCCACCGCACATCATTCATCTCCCCCCCCGCAACTGAGCAATGGGCACCGGGCACCGGGAGGAAAAAACCCACAGCGTCTGGAGGTCGACCGAGCGCCTCGTTACGCTGTCACCATGATTGCAGGCAACAGTAGGGTCTGTCTCTCTACTCCTTTTTTTTTTCTTTTTCTTTTTGCCCCGTTCTGATTGCAGCTGTGATTTCGCAGACAGAAGCCAAAGAGTTTGTTCTTTTCAAGGATGGGGGGGGGGGTTAGGGAAAGAGGTGGACGAGGGCTGGAAAAGGGAATGTTTTGTGAATATTTCTTCCAGTAGTTCCAGCCCTTTTGTTTCGTGTTATCGGGGGAAACAAAAGATGTTTCCTGGTCCCTTCCAAATAAGGGATTCTTTTTCAAAATCAGATTGCATTTCAGTGATCGACGAGTCATGACTACCTCTGAAAAACATGTGGAGTGTGAAGCCCTAATTGCAGACGTTCAATACATTGAGGTTATTCTGGTATTTTTGTTTGACCATTATTTGACCGTCGCTGAAATATTTAGTGGGCATACATTACACGATAAGCGGTAGTTACATCACACGGCAGGCGAGAAAATAACATTGCCTCTAGCCTTGCTTTGGGCTACAACAGTGACAACTGAGTGTGCAGCTCAGTATTCTGTGCACCACCAATGATGTCTCTGACAACAATACCAGTCTGGGTGTTTAGGCCATCATTTCCGTCTCCATGGGTTTCAGTAAAATATCCCTCACCAATACACAACATTCGTCACAAGCACATTGGATTCTGCAATGTGGCCCTTTCATATTTCATGTTTTGTTAACATAAGGCAAAATCATTTGTTTTATATTTTGTAAAGGTTTGTAGTTTGTAACGGTAACGTCACATCACGATACACTTCACTAAATGTCACATCATTAAGATCAAAGTGCATCTGCCGATGTTTACATGCATGAGAGGCGCGCACCCTCGGGCTTAATGTGATTCAGCAGAGAATCGGTACGACAAATTAACTTTGACAAACGACGCCGGTAACGGATGTTCTAGTGAGGCGAGGGGAGACTGCGAGACCGTCACGGCTCTTTAAAGTCATTGCACCTGCAAATTAAACCATGCGTTGTATAATTCCTCCAGCAGCACTTCAATATACTGAGGTAGATATTTCCTTATCACTTTCTTGTCCCCTTTTGACAAATGCTATTGACCGGGCTCGTGAACGTACTTTTATCCAAAACCTTGCATTTCAGATCGTAGCCCTAGCCTAGATTGGTAAAGGATAAATATTTGCTGTTCTTTTACAGCGGCGCACGGCAGTGAGTCAGGATATTAGATAGCGCGATGTGACATGGTTGTCTGAGACGCGGTAGAGAATGGGGTCAAACGGGTAGTAAAATGAGGAGCAATTTGAGTTGATCGGGACGTCACTAGGGAGACGCCTCGTAAACAGTACTTGATAGAATCCCTGTAAAAGACAAGGATGGAAAAACTTTGCTGTTTTTTTTGCAGACGGCAATGATTCTAAAGAGAAGACATTATAATACTCTTTCAACAGAAAAGATACACACTTACTGTCGAAAAACAATATTTTGTGCACGAATTACAAATTTTTGATAATAATACTAACTTATTGTTATTTTATTATCATTATTAGGCAGCCTTTATCTCAAACAGAGAAATCTCCATTTGAGAAGGAGATGTTGAAAATTTTATATTAACAGAAACAGATGTTTAAAAACACTGCTCAAAATTTAGGGTGACATTTGTCCTTGGGGTATTACTCTGCTGATATGGATTTATGTCAAATGTTGCATTCGTCCAAATTTCCCTGAGAATGTTGTAATTTCCTGCCTGCAGTTCTGGTCGTTTTTCTTGACAATCAAGACGCCACAAGCTTAGTTATTGCGTGATCCAGAGGGGATACAGTAAGCAGAACATCAGCAGAAGAACTGTCGAAAAATAAATCACCACGATGAATTTCTTCAATAACATAACTACTGTCGATTTGAGTCACATTATGAACTTAAAAGACTTAATTAGTGGAAATATTTGGTGTGCGTTTCCTGTAAGGTTTGAATTGTCGTATATAAGTGTAACTATAATTTGTGAGTTCATCAGTCAATCAATGTTTTATTACATAAATGCATGCCTCAATTGCTTACTGGGCTAATGGATAAGTTGCTTCATTTATTCATGAGGTTAATTGGTTTATTAACATGATCATTACCTCAATGATGTATTCATCGGTATCATTATGTAGACTAGCAATAAGTAACCACACAGTAATACTGTGTGGTTATATTACAAACTACTGATCAAGGTTAGCGACATCATTACACGCTTCACACATCCCTATGGGAGGAATAATGTCCTGTCTTGGACGCGTATCTGTGTGTGTGTGTGTGTGTGTGTGTGTGTGTGCGTGTGTGCGTGTGTGCGTGTGTGTGTGTGTGTGTGTCAGTGGCAGTGGCAGCTTTGCGCTCTTTGTATATTAGCTTGGAATTAGTCAGTACATCATGTCATAGGTCAGTGTATGTTGCAGTGTGTGTGTGTGTGTGTGTGTGTGTGTGTGTGTGTGTGTGTGTGTGTGTGTGTGTGTGCGTGTGTGTGTGTGTGTGTGTGTGTGTGTGTGTGTGTGTGTGTGTGCGTGTGTGTGTGTGTGTGTGTGTGCGTGTGTGTGTGCATGTGTTTGTGTCGTGTGTGTGTGCGTGTGTGTGTGCATGTGTTTGTGTCGTGTGTGTGTGTGTGTGTGTGTGTGTGTGCGAGTGTGTGCGTGTGTGTGTGCATGTGTTTGTGTCGTGTGTGTGTGTGTGTGTGTGTGTGTGTGTGTGTGTGCGAGTGTGTGTGTGTGTGTGCATGTGTTTGTGTCATGTGTGTGTGTGTGTGTGTGTGTGTGTGTGTGTGTGTGTATACAGATGATATTCCCACACTACGCATATAGTGCGCCCAGTCGAATACTGAGCTAAGAGCGACGCGCAAATTCAAAATCTGTTCTAAGCCTCTCGTGCAAGTTGGGAATACTAATTACAACATGCATTGATTAGATAAAACCTGTTTCTGCACATTAACACCATACGTAGCTCCCTCAACGCAGATTAGCGGGAAGTGGCATCTGGAAATTGCAATGATGATATTATACGTTAAGCATGAGCAAACTGATGTGAAAAAAACACGCGGAGATGGATTTGACAAGATTTAAACTAGGATTAACTGCGTTGTACTACATTACCTCACACATGCTCTGGCCTCCTCATAAAAAACTACTTGAAACATCACATAGTTCCCCCAAGTGCTCAGGTCAGCCTGCAAGGTTTTAATAGCCCCCTTTGGTAATATATGATCACACAGCTTTATCACTGTGGTGGAAACGGATTGAAGCTAAAGTATATAGTGTAGAGAAATGCGTATATTGGAAAGAAAAAAAAAATGCTGAAGTGCTGAAAAGTGCTGAATTTCAACGACCCCACTTTTTAGATTTTGTTCTACTCATTAAAGACAAGACTTACATTATTAAATGAAAGTATAATAATTAAAATTAAATGTACTTGGTTAAATGGTATTGATCAAATAATTACCTTATATTTAA
>JAXIVH010000020.1:345037-347796 GCA_036785325.1 Urophycis tenuis | reverse complement strand
AAGAATATTAGACGGTAGAATATTAGATTTGAGGACGAAACGCTAGGGTGGGCCAAGGCAATAGCCCATTCTTTGGGCGGCAGTAGCTCAGTGAGTAGAGAGCGGGTGGACAGAGCGGGTCGTCCACTAACCGTAGGGTCGGCGGTTCGATCCCCTTGATCCCCACTTCCAAAAACTGTCTGCGTGTCGAAGTGTCCTTGAGCAAGACACTGAACACTGAACCCCAACTTGCTCCCCGGGCGCTGATCATAGCAGCCCCACTGCTCCTATGTACAAACGTACAATAGGATGGGTCAAATGCAGAGAACGAATTTCGTTCCCATCAAAAAACATGGGAATGACAAATGAAGACCACAAGTTTCCAGTAAATAAATAAAAATAATTTAAAAAAAATTAAAACCGGGACATTTCGTGACCGGGGAGAATTTAGACATCTTCCGTTGACAGGCTACAAAAACAGAAGGGCAATCCTGGTAAAAACCAGACAGGACAGGTGGCAACCCCACACCTCGCACCCGCACGTTTGGCGTGCTGCCGGGGCTCCCCGGGGGGACACAAAAAAAAACACCGGGCGCTAGACGACGACGCGGTCTCGTGCTCGGTGTTTGGTTGCCAACGGCGTTCCGCTGGCCGGAACCATGTGACAACGGCGCTATTTCTAGCTGCGGCGCTTCGCTTCGCGTGTTTGAAAGTTAACAGAACAGATTTCCCCCCCCCCCGCGAGTGCACGCAACGCCTCGAGATTCCCAGATTGCCCTCCGGTGGGAGTAAATCACGTCGTAAAAAAAAAACGTCGGCCTTCCTTGCGTTAGCTTACGCGGGTCGTGACGGGTAGGGCCGCGGCGGCCGCGCGAAGGCTACCTGCGCGCGTCCAAACGCGGTCCCTGAGACAAATTGCGTCTGGATGGAAGACCGGGGGAGCCAAAACGAGGGAAGATTGAGGGTCTATAATCCCTGTCACGCGCCGCGATGCTTGTGTTCTATTCTGGAATCTGCCTCTCGTCTCGGCACCCGCTGTCTCTCTCTCTCTCTGCGTTCAAAGTGTGTCAGCGTGTGTGTGTGTGTGTGTGTGCGCGTGCGCGTGCGCGTGTGCATGTGCGTGTGTGCTTGTGCGTGCGTGCGTGTGTGTGCGTGCGTGCGTGTGTGTGTGTGTGTGTGTGTGTGTGTGTGTGTGTGTGTGTGTGTGTGTGTGTGTAGGTCGGTGCCTGGCAGCAAGCAGCCCCACACAGTATGTGGCTGGCCATGGCAATGTCCTAGAACTCTTAATGGCCAAGGATAATTTATGACCACACATTTCCTTCGCTTCGGTATTCTTCGGCTACAGTTTCACTTGATGATTCTCTCGGTGCGGTTTGGACCGTTAACGTCTTTTCTTAGTGAAGAAAAAGACGGAGAGAATGAGCTATTACCTAATTAGAGTCTATAAGTATGTATCAAATCGAAGAACGAATTGACCAATCTGTCTTGAAAGTTATTCTATGAATAACTGCATTGGTTATTGACATTGCATGTCGTACACATGTTTGTGATTTGTTTGAAAAGCAATATGGCCACCAACATCATTCACTTCTTGGGAGCTTGAAAGAAAAAGTAATTATTAACCCAACATAGGCAACATAATCAATAGCCCACACGTCTCGATAATTAGGGCAACATTGAAATGGGTAATAAATGACCAGACAAGGGACTCTTATTGTGGCGCTGCTGCAAAACATACCTAACATGCATTGCATTTAAGAAAAAAAAAAAAAAAAAGTCAGAAACAACGATTGAGCAATTCTCCTCTTCTTTGTGCTTTCCCATTGTTTATAACACTGTGGACGTCTCCGTGAGTGTCCAGTCATCACGCTCTGTACTCCCGGGTTCTGTTCACTCATGCAGTCCATTCATGTCGAGGTTCAGCTGAGGACTGGAAGCCTCACCTGGGTAACTGTTGCTCTGGTGTGCCCCATTGGCCCTCAGGTTGCACAATTTGCGCTGCACTGGGAGAGCTGGCGACGTGATTTTCATTTAGCGTCTGAGGTTGTAAACCATTATGTTTTGTTTACGGAGGCAGCTGTGTATTACCCCTGGCCAACAAGGACACCAAACCTCCATAAAACACAACTGCGGGGGAGATTATGGCGCAGGCTATGCAGGTTATGCGCCGTCGCCGTGAACAGTTTGTGTCAATGTCTGCTCATGAGATGATCCGCAGGGTAAATAGGTGATTAAAATCTTCTCATTTGAAGTGGCCTTTGCGAGACCTTTGCATAGCTGATCTCCGTCTCTATGCAAACACAACGTGGGGTGTTTGGAAAAAAAAAGAAAAAAAAGAAAAAAAAAGGCTTTTGTAAAAGCAAACTCTAACTCACTTTATTTGTGAGAGGTGAGCCTGCGTGTCCGCGTATCGGGTGATGGATTTCCAAGGGGGCCCTGGGTTTCAATTAAAACACTATGAGCCCTTTATATACATCTCTCTCACGCATTAGCTGCTCCAAGTAGGGCAGTGTAAGGTGGCCTGACGTTCTCCATGCTCTCCAGGAGTGTGAGCTGATGAAAGTCAGATGCAGAGCTATGCTGTTAGCTCTGTGCAGCAAACAACAACCACAGAACTTAGCATTGACCTGTGAGTGACTGTAGAACCGCCAAGGAACACAGACTTAGCGTTGCGCCGTGAACGGCTGTATAACCGAGGACCAACAGCAGATCATTCAATGTCCGCTCAGATGATTGAAATGCAGCTGAACTTCAGACAACTTCAGACAAACCAAGCTCTC
>JAXIVH010000020.1:335037-340037 GCA_036785325.1 Urophycis tenuis | reverse complement strand
CCCAACCCCACGGCCACAGTCCAAACCGAACGCGTCTGATGGATCTGTGACAGAGGAGGAGGAGGAGGAGGAGGAGGACTGTGTGATGCCATCACGGAGGCATCCGGGAAAAACAACGCTGAGGTGAAGGACGTGCCGTTTGTCGCCAATGGCGGCTGGCGGCGGGAGGGGCGGGAGGGGGGGGGGGGGGGGGGGGGGGGGGGGGGGGGGGGGGGTGAGGAATGATCGCTCCTCTCCTGAGTACCGAGGAAGAGCCCAGCCGAGCCCAGTCGAGCCGTGCCCCCCCCCCCCCCAGGGTGTGAGAGGAAAACAAAGAACAGAAAGAGACAAACTGGACAACAATTGCAGTGTGTTCCAGGTTTCCATGGCAGCCGCCCCGGGGGACTTGATGTAGTTGATGTTGTTGTTGTTGTCGTTTGTAACTCTGGACTCAGAATGGCCTCAGTGTGTGCGTGTGTGTGTGTGTGTGTGTGTGTTGGGGGGTTAGGGTGGGGGGGGGGGGTTCACGCTAACATCAGTACATCCTGGCTGTCTGTGTCTTTACACGAGGCAAACACATATACAAGAGGTGGTGGTACTGCTAAGTTCATGAGGGAGAATTGTTATTTTGTTGGGAAGGAAGGGGTGCGTGTGTGTGTGCGTGTGTGTGTGTGTGTTGGGGGGGTGGTACCTCCGGTGGAAGAAGTGATTGACCTGAGCATCCTCCGTGATGCTTCCCAAGGCCTTTCACCTAAACAAAACACACAACACACAATGTCAAGGAGCAAGAGGGCCGAGACATTCCTCCCACGGCACGCCAAAGCGTTTCCTGCCATCTACCTACAGGCCCCCTACAGGCCCCGCCCCCCCCCCCCCGCCCCTGCCCCGCCCCTACCAGGGTCTCTGGCCTGGGATTGGGCGGAACTCCTTTCAGACATTTTCCCTGTACAAGTCTCCATCGACTTCTCGGGTGTTCCATCGACTTCTCGGCGTTCCCGCTGTGACGATGTGCAAGTCATTCGAAGTCGCAAAGAGACAATCAATCATGAGTTATTAATCATGACAAAAAAAAAAAGACCTTGCATTGTACAGTACTGTATATAATAGAATTGTGTCCCCCATTGTACATATCATAATTGGATCCATATGGAGTATCTTGGGGCACGAGCTTAATAAGCATATCTTGGGGAGAGCGTTGTGATTTCCCACGTTGAATGTATTTGTATATAGGAGTAATATATGTCAGGCTGTTGCACTGTGACGCATACGCTTCTGTTGTGTACATACCGACAAGAATGTAAATATCACGTTGAGAGATATGTTTCACCATAAAACACATTGCTGTACTGAAGGCCAAGTCTGCTTGCGTCGTCCAGTGGCTTCCCCAAGCGGCGGAAAAAACACGAGCATTTTGCGTCTCTCTTAAGCTACGTTTAGCCTTTTTCGGAATCTCTTGTTCTTACTTTATTTATGTGTCTGATCTTTCAAAGGCAGCAGTAAATTATTACAGGTGGCTCGTGATATTTGATGTTCATAGCTGGCTAGCACGTTAATTTATTGATTGATAACATAAAGGCCTCCCAGAAAAAAAAAACTCCTAGAATATATGGCCTTTCTAAAAAAGATCCTAGATCTAAATCTTTATTTAGTTTACTCTTTAGCCGACGAAGAGTTTTATCCATAGAGACTCACAGCGAATCCAGGGGTAAGAAATCCTGTGGATGTTAGGGCTCAAGCCCAGACCCTTTGAGCTGAGAGTTAACCCTCTGTACTATCTCACTGGCCCATATATCCTGCTGGGAACATTTGCTCATCAGCTATGAAGACAAAATCCAGACAATAAAGTCCCTGATCGCCTGAAACGTTCCCACCAGGAAGCACGTTTCTCACGTTATTATTATGTCTGAGGGGGTTCTTCCCGGAGACGGCCCGGAACATTTTTACCCACGACGGCTTCCTCCAGCGAGGGACAGCGGCTTCCCTTGCTGCCGACCTTCCTCCTCAGTGTGGCTCGCTGTGTGTATCCGCGGCCGGGGGGGGTTGAGACCGGATGAATACATGCTGCTGCGCGGAGAGATGACCTCCAGAAGACGTGCGAGACCGTAAACCGCGCGCGGCATCACGGCACGCGCACACTGTTCACCGTTCGTCTCCGAAAGCCGCCGCGCACACGGATGACCGATGTCCTTGCCGAGCGTTCGTACGCGCGGACAGCTAACGCAGTTCTACGCGTTTGTTGCTGCTGGGGACCGTAGAGTGACTATATAACAGTATACACACAAAGCACTTCAACTCCCCCCCCCCCCACACGCAATGATAGTTGTTGAGTTTCCTGAGGCTTCACACACTGGCACACTGTAGGGGTTAGTTGGCGTTCATTGGGAGTGTTGTTGTTGGAGCGTCTTACAGTGCTGGCGTGCGAAGGCGACCTTCTCATAGCAGACAGACAGACAGACAGACAAAAATACTTTAATGAGCCCAAAGGGAAATTACTTGGAAGAATGCTTTCCTAGCCACAATGACAAGACATGTCATCGCAAAGGCCCCCCAACCCCCCCCCCCCCCCCCCGGTCCGAGCACCCTATCTGTGAGACATTGGGACCGGGCCCCCCCCCCCTGCGCTGCCCACCAGAGTGAGGGCCACGCGGGTCATCGTCTGCAAGGCAATGAGGTCATCGAGACCAAAGCCAGGCCCTGGGCCGAGCCAGATCGAACCTCTGGGTGAAACGTCACGGGACCCCCCCCCCTCACCCAATTAACATTCTGACACGCTCTGAAAGAAAACATGGCGGTATTCAATGCGGAAGTTGAATGAGTTGAATGCAAATGGGGACCCGGGCTTGGAAAACAAAATGAAAAAGCCGCTGATCAAAGGAGGCCGTGAGCCTTCGCGTCAGCCGTTTGGTGGAGCGCCGCTAAAGCTATTTCAGGGGACTCCTCTGATGTCGGAAAATTCACATTTCCTTCCAACTTGATTATTATTGTCTTCTCTGGGAATTGTTCAAATGAATGCAGGGACATGAAAGGTAGACACGGGCAAGAGAGCGTGCGAGAGCGAGTGAGCGAGCGAGCGGGAGAGAGATAGATCTGTCATCGTCTGCTCTCCTTCATCATGTGGAGAGATGTTGACACCTCTGGAGGTGGGTGAGGTTTTCCTCTCCTGAAACAGGAAAGCAGGCGCTGGAGCAGCAGCCGATCTGATCCGCGACGCCAGGGAGGAGGCGACGAAGACGACGGCGACGGCGTCACGGTTAAACCCCACGGCGAAGACACACGACGTGACGCAAAACGTTGTTTTTTTTGGGTGGAAAATCGTGATTTCCTTCGTTGCGAGCCGTCTCAGCGGTGGAGGGGGGGGGGGGGGGGGGGGGGGGGCGATGAAGAGTAAATGACGCTCATCCTTTGTGGGTGCAGCAGCAGGGAGGACGAAGGCAGCGTCAGAGGGATGACTTCATCGCCCGACTTTTTCGTATACGATTCGTCGGGGAAACCCACCTGATTCCGGTGCCACCACACACACAAAGCGTTTCCAGCCATGTTTCCTGCCGATTTCGGTGCCCCAGCTGGTAAAAACAACCTGCACTGATGTTTCCTTACGGGAAATGAGGCCCATTCTCCATTAACCTCTTTTTAATTAGGGTTGAAGACAGGCCCTTCCTAAAGAGACCCGCACAACACAATAGAGATTATCTGGGAAAAACACAACTATCAGCGAACCCGTAATGGTCCTCACTGAAGAACAAAAAAAGTCAATTAAGAGATATATGAGAATATAGCACACGCGCGCGCACGTGCACTCATGCACGCACACACACACATGCACACACACATGCCAACACACACACACACGCCCACACACACACACAAACACGCCCGCACGCCCACACACACAAACACACACACACACACACACACACGCCCACATGCACACACACACGCCCACTCACACACACACACACACCGACATACATGTCACATTAAAAGCCCTTCTTCCTGTTGCATTGTTCTCCCTGGCCGCTCCTGAAAACAAGGAGACCACCATTAACCCTCAATCAGCCCCCAAATCAGCACACAAAGACAAATATATATATAGACTCAGCCTACATATGGCACGTGGACTGGAAAGAGAAATCAGGTGACTACAGCTCCGCTCTGAATGAGAGATGTCAAAGGCCACTTAATCTTTGAGGGGGACTGTCTGCAAGTGGGTGGACACGCACAATGCAAGAGTGATGAAGCATTTTCTATTTGGCGGGTTTGGCTGAATTTGTTAATTTCCTGTCCTATCCTATGAATATCAATTGTGATTATGACGCATTCTGGAGGTAGTCGTATGCAAAAGTGACACATTTCTTATTGTGCCACAGGCTCCTTTCAACGTGACACATTAAAATGGAGACTGGGGTTGCACAGAGCGCTTGTATTATCAGAGCAGGTGACGATGCTGCGTTTCTGTTCATGTGATGCTGGAGATGATTGTGCATTTGATGAATACCACTTCTGTCACCACCTTTTTCTTCTTCTTCTTCTTCTTATTATTATTATTATTGTGAGTTGTTGTGTAGTGGTAGTGCTGTGTGTCGTGGTCAACTCATTGCTGCAGCGCCTTAAAAAGGACATACAATTGGGAATCCCAGCCCCCACCACCACCACCACCATCACGGTGCATGAACAGATCAAAGACGTGTTGTTGATGAAAGCCCAGGCGACGAGCAGGGCAGGCCTGTTTGATGAGGCCTTCGCGGTACATGACAGAAAGGTCATTTTAAAAAGCATGTTTAGCGAGAGAGAAAAAAGAAACAGAAAACATGAAAAAGGACCTTTCAAATGCAGAGGATTATAAAGATGGATTGAGGACTGCCGAATACTGCTCCGTCCTTCCCTCTTCTTTGTAATGTGTTTGTTTGATATTGATATTCTATATTTTTTATATGTACTTGTGGAGTTGATGACCTGTAGGCTACAAATGCTTTCGTATGTCTCCATCACACCAACACACCCTACCAAAAATGGAGGAAACC
>JAXIVH010000020.1:327537-330037 GCA_036785325.1 Urophycis tenuis | reverse complement strand
TGTGTGTGTGTGTGTGTGTGTGTGTGTGTGTGTGTGTGTGTGTGTGTGTGTGTGTGCATGTGTGGGTGTATATGTGTGTGTGTGTGTGTGTGTGTGTGTGTGTGTGTGTGTGCGTGCGTGCGTGCGTGCATGCGTGCGTGTGTGGCATCAAATTAGCCATGTATCCCTTGATTTGTTCAGCTGGGATGAGGAATGGACAGGTTACAAAGACAGAACGGTGGATGAGGAGGTGGATGGAAAGCTGGATGACTGGACAAACAGACTTAACATCCATCTGTTTAGAAGCGGAATCAGGGCTCCCCCTATTATGCAGATTCGGAAATATAATCCTAAATGTCTAATCCAGTTAGAACACATACAACTGAAATGTCAAACACACACACACACACACACACACACACACAGGGAGGCAGCAAACGAAAGACAGATGAACACATATCGATGCTGACGCTCTACAGTGTGTTTATATGGTATGTATGACAGTGATCTCATCCCTCTCTGCTAAATGAAGGCAGGCCCAAACCTTTTCCACTGACCAGACAACGTGCTGACAGCCAACACATTCCTCCCCATGGACACCATCATCACCGGCATGATCGCAAGTTCACTGTATTTAGGTTAATGATGCGCTTGCCTGGAAAACTCATGAATAATGGATGGGGGGGGGGTGTTAGGCAGTCCAGCCAATTTGGCATCTCTCAACACCTCTGGGATTGATTCGCTTCCCCTTGGAAGACAGGGCTCCTAATGAGACCACCACAGATGCTTTTTATAGAGCCTGCTGATCACTGTTATCTAGGCTCTACCGGCACAATGAAGCTTGCCATTGAGAAGACATTGTCCAAAGCCACTACAAAATAGACCAAGATGCGGGCCTGTGGGTTTAAGTGCCTTGCCCAAGGATGCTGCCCAAAAATTCTGTAGGCCATTAGAATGTCAGGGATCGAACCCTGAATCTTGTGGTTGGTAGTTGAAAACCCTAGCCACTGCCCTATCAACCCTAAGGGACAGCTGACATTTGGATAACTGGTATTGACGTTCTGGACTAAAAAAAGTATCCTAGCTCGCACACATTTAGGGCTCCATTAGCTAAGGCATTACAGAAAACCCACTGTGTTATTGCTTTAGCTTGCAAACAAGTGTATTGGTATTGGTGTTTAATCATATTAAACATATGGACACACGCGCACACACACACACACACACACACACACACACACACACACACACACACACACACACACACACACACACACACACCATTAAATAGGAAAAAAAAATAGGAGACTGCACCTACAACCTTGCTCAATCGTCATCGTCGGATTAGCAACCTTTGACCTCCGGCGCAGTCAACAGTAATCTGCTCACTGATACGCCAGTGAGATCTCTCCTCCAACTGCAGCCGGGCAGTCACATGATCCTGCGCGGTGGAGGACGGAGATGCATTTCCGTGTTCACCGAGAGCCGAATCAATTACGCCACTGTTGTCAAAACCAGACCCTTCACAGCGCGAAGCTCAGTCATCGAGACATCGTTCAGTGTCGCTCAAGGCGCGGGGGGCAATCACGCGTTTTGGTATCACGGCACCGAGGACCATGCTTACGCGGGTGAAATCAGCGGTGACACATTTTATGGGGGGCATGATCGCCGCTGGTGCCAATGGGGACCATTTGGGCGGTTCGGATCTGCCGTTGAAATTCCCGTACATGAGACCCGAGTTCCTGGGGTTGTCACCGGACGAGATCGAGTGCTCGGCGGACCACAGTGCGAGACCCATCCTCATAGTGAAGGAGACCAAGAGGTTGCCCTGGTCCACTGGTTATGCAGAGTAAGTATATGCGCATCGTTGCCTTTTTCTCCATCCGAGTAGGCTACGTCTCGCAGCATCCTTGATGCTGGGTGATCCTGTTATGTTGTTATGTTTGTTTCCCCGCAGGAACCAAGCGCGCATCAATTGTATGATTTATAGATCACCAGTTATAGATTATCACGGGAGAAGGAAGGTTGCAAGTTGCCTATCGAGCGGTTACTACTGGCACTTACAGGTGGATGGTAAAGATCATTGATTTTTATTTTAAACACAAGGCCATTTTGAGAAGAATTTGCTATCAACAAAATATTTTCCAAAATATTTTGAGCATATGATTATAGCCTAATAGTCATGTGGGTAAATATTTAAGTGCTGCACCTATCCATAAACAACCCAACAATTCCCCAGTGTTCTGCCTACTGTGCTGGAGTGTTTGTTCATTCAATATTTGCCTAGTTGGGAAAAAACAAAACAAAACACAATATCGTCCTTATTCCTGCATGATAAGCAGGTTATTATTAGGACTTCATAGGACAGGGATAAGGCTGTGGCGCCTGCATACAGACACAGTGTAACATGTGTCACCCGTAGGCCAACGTATACAGACCTAGCCGTTGTTTGGGGGCAGTAAATGGCCTTATTGTGAATTTTGAGTAGTGGTGCTTCACTCTTACAAAAGATAATCTGTTA
>JAXIVH010000020.1:315037-325037 GCA_036785325.1 Urophycis tenuis | reverse complement strand
GTGACTCAGTGTAGCGCCCAGGCAGTTGGGATCCACCAGTGTTGTGTGGGTGAACACCGACTGTCATGGAAAGGGACAGCATATTGGAATGAGCGTGATCCGCGTACACACATCCACTCCAGGGTGTTCAACAAGGTGCGCGATCGCTTCCTGCGCCCAGAATAGACGCCACACACACACACACACACACACACACACACACACACACACACACACACACTCATTTACTCACTCATTCACTCACTCATTCACTCACTCACTTCACTCACTCACTCACCCTGGCTAGCACCATGCTAGCTCATTAAAGCTAATTGACGGATGCCGGGGCCAAAGAGTCCATTGCTTTAAATGTTAGCATTATGCCACGCTGTGCCGCTCTGAGGGAGCTAACATCCATTATTTAGAAAGCCAACGAAAGGCAGATGAAGTGAAACATTGAACAGATAGAGCTGACATCATGACAGCGCCATAAAACATGATATACGTTTCTGAAATCTATAGTCAGTCATTTGACTGGAAATTGAAAACCTCAATGTGATTGTTATAGGCCTACACCTTATGCACGTTGTAGTTCTAGTATGATTGTGCATTGTAACTAGTTCGTTACATGTTAACTATTCTGAATAGTCTAAGATCAATGTAGTTTGGTGTTGTTTTTTGTTAAAGGTATGATTATTACTCGTCTTTGACTTTTGACTTATTTGACTTATAGCCAATTTAGTTAGTTTTGAGGAATGGACCTTAACTGCATTTCGTTGTCCCTGTACTTGTACTCTGCACAATGACAATAAAGTTGAATCTAATCTATTCTAATCTAATCTTAAGGATCTGGATGGAGAGGAACGCTGGACACTGTCCCTGTGCTACAGCACCTTACAATACCATGAGTGTACTTGAGTAAGGCCCGGTGGGATTCAAACCCCAGACCCATACTCCTCCGTTGTCTTGTGTGTTTGATTGTATTAGTCATTTTGCACTTTGATATCACTCCCACTGTCGTCACACACACACACACACACACACACACACACACACACACACACACACACACACACACACACACACACACACAAGAGCTCGCACAAAAGGTTAAGTGCAGAACTCAGGTCTCTTCCAGCCCCCAGCCGTGAGCCAACTGGGCCAGACTAAAGGGCACATCATTTGAACTTTGAACCTTTTGGCATCCTGATATTTTCCGGCACCTTCAAAAAGTCACATTTGGAAGGTTATTTAGAATGTGATGAGTCACATTCGTGAGACACGTCAGATTCCCAAGTTAGCACCACGTGGGCAAGCAGATATTGAAAGGTACATTAAGAAAAGAACGTGGATTACGAAAACGTAACGTTCGTAAATATGAGCAAAAAGTGTTTCGTAATGGCACAAAGCAAGCAACATAGTTGAGAAGAACAACAATTTAGGTAAAGGGTAATACAACAAAACTGGGTTTTTTTTCAGGTATTTCAGGTTTTTTTTCCAAGTATTTCAAGCAAACAGATGCTAAAGATTACAACGTGTATTGAGCTGGCCTGGCCCTCCTTCTTTCTAAAGGTGGTAGATTACTAAAATGAATTACTTTTGAAAAAGTAAACCGTAGGCCTACCGTGCCTTTTGCTATTTAGTCAGTGAGTAGACAAAGCAACATTTCTTTCATTCCGTCTACCTGAGGTTGCTAGACGAACCGGGATCGAACCCAGAAGCTTTTGGCTGGGAGACAACCTTTTTTTTTTTTTTTAAACAAGGAAAAGCAAACGTTTGATCGACACGACAACACACACCGACCCAACAGTCGTCCCATTCGTTGACATGTCACTTTCCACCGCGGTCCCCTCTCTCTGCTGTCGTGTTGGGGGACGGCAGCAAGTGGAGAGGAGCTCACCGCTTCGTCTGTCTGAAGGGAGAAGCAGCAGCCATGTGGTGCAGAGCACATGAGAGAGCCGGGGGGGGGGGGGGGGGGGCGGTGTCCCTACCATCACACTCGTCAGGCCACGTGTCAGGGCCTCTGAAAGTCCTGCAAAGACATGCATTGATGTGGCGCCCTATTGCCCCCCCCCCCCCCCCCCCCCCCCCAAGGGTTGCATCGCAGCCTAGTTTTGCAGACGCAGTGACCCAGGCATCCTCGACTGTTACCGCACCGGTACCAGTAAAAAAAAACCAACAACTGTGTTTTGACGCATGAGTCACAAGACCCCCAATGACAGGAAAGTAGGCTCCAGGTTGAAAAAAAACATCAAAGTTATCCTTGTGAGTATCCTTGAGTAAGATGCCCAACCCCAACCTGCTCATTAAAAGACCAAAAGTTATTTTCTGACTCAGACTTCCTCCTCTTCCTCCTCCCATGGCGATAAGGAGAAAAAAAGAAAAGAAAAAAAAACAACAGCCCTAAAACAATAAAAGCGCACAGCTACACAGGCCGGCCAGACTGTAAGGTCAGGGCGTCTGGGCCGCCTGCAATGTGATTCTAATGAGGTTACGTGAGACGACAAGCCTCGTCCAGCGCTCGGAGCGAAGCTGTCTCTTCGCATCACCCATGTGGACGCCTTTTAAAAGAATCAACCGTGTCAAAGGCTATTACAGAGTCACTCACTGCAGGGACTTTGTTTGGGTTTTTTTTTTTGATGAATGGCACAAGGGCACAGCTGATGGCTTTTAGTGGTCCACGTCAAGACATCTTCTAAAGTTAGCGAGAATTGACCCAACTTTGTATGCGTGCATTGTGAACTCTGATGCTAGCAGGGCTGTACAGATTTGGTGAAGCAGCGCTCCCAGAATACTTCTGCGTATGTGTGTGTGTGTGTGTGTTTCCTGTTTCTGACCCTGCTGCGGTTTTATGGTCTGTGGCAGTGATGCGCCATCTGCCTGGAGGTGTTCCATTCATCACCTCATTCATCACTATTCATCCCGAGTGCTGGCCCTGGCATGTTACCTGGCCCTCACAGCGAGTGCCTCATGTGTAGCGTCATGATAATAAGTTCCTGTCCCTGGAAAATCCATCTTGCAATACTTGGTTCCATTATACTTACAAATATTAATAATTCAGCGCAATAAAAAGTTACATTTCAAATGAAAATGAAAGTAAGTTGCCCCCCCCCCCCCCCTCTCTCTCTCTCCCTCCAGGGTGATCAACGCCGGAAAGAGTTCCCTGAACGAGGACCAGGCGTGCTGCGAGGTGCTGACGGTCAAACCCAAGCCCCCCGCCACAGCCGGCGCCAACCGGACACCCACATCCCGCCGCAGGTCCTCCCTGCCCAATGGCGAGGGCCTGGGCCTCCGGGAGAGCCTGGTGAGCCCGGACCACCGGACCACGCGGAGGGGGGGGTGGGCGGGGTTCGGTAGAAGTGTCTGCCGGCTTGTCCATATAGCAGCAGGACCACACGCTTACATTACATCATGTAATGTATGCATCACATGATAATGCATCAGCTTCGCGAAGTGCCTTTCAAGACGGCGCTGTTTGAGCGGTTGGAAGAGAAACAAGAACTGAAACTGAAACACATATGATTCGGTTTTTTTTTGGTTTATCAGATGCATCAGCCGATGACTGTTACTGCAGCCAATCATTTTTATCTGAAGCCACTTACAGTGAATTTTAGATTCATGCCATTAAAGACCATGTGGGTGGGGGGGGGTTAGAAACTAAAGATGCCATTAGAGACCAGGATGAAGGCATCTTGCTCATGGATGCCTACAGGCATGCTGCGGTCATTGGGCATCGAACCCAGGGCCACCCGACGGGGGGGGGGGGGTTACCCTTGCTACGACACTATCTCACTATCTCGTATCTAAACTTATTTCAAGATTTTTTTTCTTTCTTGTGTGAAAAGGAATTTAGACGCTGACCTGCTTTTGTGTTCTTTTTTGTTGTTGAGGTTCTTCCACCTGAATCCTGTCAGCAGGTCACTGGAGCAGACACACGCGCGCTCACACACACACACGAACGCACACACTTTCTCGATGAGCTCCAGCGCCAATACAGTCTAAATGTGTAAAGCCGTCCCAACAAATCCTATACTCCGTACGTGCGTGTGAAAAATGGGAGTCCTAAATCCATCCCTCGCGGAAGGATTTACACACCTACACCAGTGCCCGAGTCAGCCGAGAGCTTGCAAGCAACACACAAAAAGCACCAGCCGTGACTCACTGCTGCAGTGATACTGGCCTGACGAATGTAGCACAGAATGCATCTAGTGCTGTGCTGTTGCCTTCAAAGTAAGAGCATGGCCAAGACATTTATTTATGTTTGGAGAGAGTATAAACCCGATCTTGTTTTAGCTGGTTGGTGTATAACGGTTCTTTAAAGTAGATCTAAAGACAACCAGTGTAGCCATTATGTGGTGGGAAGTGAATGCATAAAATAGTTCAAGTTACACAGATGGTCAATATAATTACATTTAACAATGCAATCAACCTAAAAGTCCAAAGCTCCTACCTCGCCAAACGTCCAAGATGAAGGTTGATTAATCCATGTGAAGTCCAAACATAAATGCCTAAAAGTAATCTAATATCAACAGAATTCAGATTCAGAATTCTTCAGCTGGTCATTCTTTGCAATTTCCTCCCATATCTTCCCGTAAAGAAGGCCTTTAACCAAAATCTAGTTCCTAATATAGTGTATTGTGCTTCTCCACTCCCCAGCCACTGGGCAACCATCTTGGGCAGTGTGCTTCAAAACAAAACAAATGTGTGGGTGTGGCCAAATTAACATACAATTACGGCTTTCAGTTACTCCCACACACAACCCAATCCCATTAGACGTGAATCAAAACAGAGCAAAAAACACATCCTTTTACAGCGCCAGACCAAGCGCAACATATTTTGTTGCTCGTACAAAACAAGCTGATAAGGAAATCACTGGTTGATTCAAGATATGAGATAGGACTTCTCATTTTGAAGCTTTGAGTATATTAAATCTGTCACATTTCTTATAGCGCGGTGAGAAAGATCACTTCCCCAAAATAAACCCTTTTTTGTACTTATTTGTGTTACTATACTGTTTCTATGCATGCAAGTGTGCAAGTGTGTGTGTGCGTGTGTGTATGTGTGAGTGTGTCCCACCCTGACTGTGTGTGTGGTTGTGCCCCGCCCCCCCCCCCCCCCCCCCTCCAGGAGGTGTGCGAGGGCCTGACCCTCCACTACTGGGCCCTGTTCGACGGCCACGCGGGCTCGGGCGCGGCGGTGGCGGCGTCGCGGCAGCTCCACGGCCACATCGCCCAGCACCTCCAGGAGGTGCTGGAGATCCTGTGTCTGCCGGGCCAGCCGCCCCCCACCTGCATGGGGGAGGAGCCCCTAAACCACCACCACCACCATCACCACCACCAGCACCACCACCACCAGCAGCAGCAGCAGCAGCAGCAGCAGCAGCACCTCACGCCCACCTCCCAGCGCTCCCTGACCAGGGCCGCGTCCCTGCGGGGGGCCGCGGGGGCCCCGGGCCCCTCTGGCACGCCACCGCCGCAGACGCGCTTCTTCACGGAGAAGAAAGTGTCGCACGAGAGCCTGGTGATCGGCGCCGTGGAGAACGCCTTCAAAGACATGGTGAGTGGCAGAACACCCCGCCCGCGCTGGAGTGAGAACGCTAGCTAGCCAGCTAGAGTGACGCTAGCCGCGAGAGCAAGCCCAGATTTCCTGTCTGGTGGGGGAAGGAATTAAGACAAAATGGATGCCTTAGTAATCCTGTGTGGATCTCCGGTTGTCACAGGGGAGAGAGTACAAAGAAAAGAGATATAAGTTGCAATAAGAGTCAAATAAAGTACAAAAGATGAATGCTGAAAATATATGTGTATATACACAGTAGTCGTAAAGTACTATCTTATCTAAGCATTCATTTCTATGGGCGTTCCCTCAACTCGTTTATATGGTACATTCCATAATAAACATTTATATGTATACATTCCCCACCTCGACAAAACCAAAATGTTCTGACCCCGCTCAGGTTACTGGAGGTTCTGACTGTAACGGTCAGCAGATTTCACTGCCAAGCCGATATGTGTTCAGCGATAAGGAAAATGTTGGCCCCCGCTGCACTGGGCTGAATCAAACGCTTACAGATGTGTGTGCAACGCTCACAGGTATAGCAGGGAAAACTACCGTTACAACACAACGATGAACTGCGTCCAAAAGCACCCAAATGCAACACAAAAGTCCTGGAAGGGAACGCACTCACAGCAAAGCAGTGGCGCGCTTGAAGGCCTTTTGTTTTGAGCGGAGGGAAAAAAAAAAACTTCTCTCGGCCCACTTTACGTTCATCACGCAGTAATTATCTCGACGAGTCAATTCGTATTGATCCCCTGTAAATGTGCAATCGAGTAATGGGCTCTTATAGAGATGCACGAGGTAAGAGTGCCCATCTACTCCTCTTACAGGCATGACGTAACCCGGGCGTGTAACAGATGTGTAAGTTATATTACAGCGCTCATGTACGTGTACTTGCGAGGGATGTGGCGTGTGCGCGCGCGCGCTGAGAACGATTAGGGATGCTAATTGGCTAGCCGTGTTCCGACATTTTGTGCAATAAAGCTCCAATCACTCAATCGCCACGACAACAGGCCGTTCACAGAGCGTTTCTCAAAGGGGCGAGTAACCCCCCCAATATCACTTTCTTTCAGTTGAAAACCGTTCCGTTTGGGTCAGTTGAATTGTTGGTGAACATATCTGGGCTATTTTCTTTTACAGAGTGTACCGGTAGATGTTAATGTGATTAAGCTGGGGAAATCCTCAGTAAAATGTAGGAAATGTGTTTGTGTGGAAGTGTGTTTGTGTGGGAGTGTTTTCTATTGGCAGCACACCCTGTGTGACATGGGCTTTGAGGATGTTGACAATGTCCATCACTCCTGCCCCTCTGGGAGCCAAAATGTTCTTCTTTGGTCACTGCTGCCCAGATTGTTTTTTTTTTTTTTAACTCGTAGGTGGAAGTGAAGATAGAAAACATCTTTGGAGTCTTGTAATCTCATGGCACTTAGCTTAAGCTGAATGTAGCTCTGATCTGGTGAGCAGCCAGAGCTAGCATGAGAGAGGAGTGTGAGTCAGCCAATGATCTGATGGGCAGGTCGACACGTCACACACACACACACGCACACACACGCGACACATTGTGGATAATGGAGGGTGGAAGGTCAAAGGTCACCGATGCTGGTGCTACTATTGTGGTGACAGAATTGCGCAGTCTCAATGTAAAGGAGCTTTTGTATTTCTTGTGCCCTCTTCTGTGAAGCTAGATATGATCACTTTAGTCTTATATCTCAACCCAGAGGAGTGTCACATATTACAAATTGCATAACTATGAAATAATTGTTGTTTGTTTTTCAAAGATTGCCTTCAGATAATAATCTCAGATCAGTAGTGTACAAATGCTTGTACCCATACTTGTACAACAATAGGCGTTATACAACAGGCGTAGTACTCAGTATGACCACTAGGTGGCAGAGTCAAGCTTGTAATTAGTTTCAGATCGAAAGATGCAACCAGGGCGCAACGTTGGCTGAAGCCCCTACCTCGTGACTAGTCTTTTGTTTGCGTTGCTCACACGTGAGTCAAAACGAGTGGCTTTGGCAACGACACGCTTATGTATGCTTTAGCACAGGCTTCATACACAGAGCAGTGTGCATAGAGTGCATAAAGCAACTCTTAGGGTAAAGCCACCGCAGATCACTGAGGGACGCTTACAAAGCATTGGAGCCATACGTTCTCTCACGACTCAAGTCTCACTGTACGACTCCCTGCACCCCCAGCTTTCATGGCATTATTACATTGTCATCCCTCACTGTCTCTCTTCCTCTGCCTTGATTCTCTTTCGACGGCTCCCCATCTGTCTCTCTCCCCTCCCCCCCCCCCTCCCTGTCTACCTCTCGTCTGTCTGTCTGTCTGTCTGTCTGTCTGGTTAACCTTGTCAATCGGACTGTCACCTTTTTTTTTTCTTCCTGTAGCTGCTGCATCCCTTCTCTCTTGCCTTGATTGTTCTCAGCCTCACTTTCGGTCGCTTCGGGGGGAAATGCTCTGTCTGCTAAATCAGTGGGTCTCAACCGGTGGGCTCCCCTTTTGAGTGAGTCGCCGAGCACAAGACAAACTTTTCATCTTGGGGGAGAAGCCCGAGAGTTCAGTGGCTCCCTGTTTCACCGAGCAGAGCCCCAGTACTCTCTCAGCAGGAGACTATTATACTTGTCGTTTCGGCACAAGAGGGCATTGTTGATCGCTGCCACACACGGGTGAACACATTTTTGTGTTTCCGAGTCGTGACTTGATTACCGACGACGACGCTCGCGGGTCCTGAGGTGACACCAGCTGAGAGCCGCTAATGTAGAATGTAAATCTATCTATAACGAGCTATCAGAAGACCCCCCCCCCCCCCCCCCCCCGTTTAGCAGGGAAGGAAACACCGTGGTGCTGCGCGTGTCGGAGGCCACAACGCTGCAGCCCCCCCCCCCCCCCCCCCCCCCCCCCCCCGCCCCACTTCCAGCGAAACGCCTCGCAGACCACAGGCTCCACGCCACCAGGAAACTGACCGTTGTTCTTTTAATCGTGTTCACCACCTTTCATTAAACCGTGTTATCTTATTCTGGGGAGGAGGGGGGGGGGGGAGGGGATTGATGATCTCCCCCCCCCCCCCACCCACCTCAACCCGCCCCCAAAACATGAGTCACCGTTCCGTGGAAGCGCCGGGGTTGTTTGCGAATGGGCTGCCAGCGCCTGATAAACACGGCGGGGAGGTGTAAACACCCGGGATGGATCCGGGTCCCGCTCCCCGGGTCCTGGAAGTGGATCACAAGGATCCGCTGCTCTCCCAGCGTGGAGAGACTCCTCCTGTCTGACCTCATAAGACCCTTCTCTTCTTCGACATTCATAGTGTGGGTGTGTGTGTGTGTGTGTGTGTGTGTGTGTGTGTGTGTGTGTGTGCTTGTGTGTGTGTGTGTGCGTCTGTGTGTGTGTGTGTGTCCAAACATTGAAACGCTATACACAGGAAGGCCTTTGTGCCATTTTACGATCACAATGCCTCCGATGAGGGCGTGTCTGTGTGTGTGTGTGTGTGTGTTCGTGCCTGCGTGCACGCGCGCGTGTGTGTGTGTGTGTCTATACGTGAATGACACGTTGGTGTCTGTCCATGAGGCCGTGTGGCCGTTTGCCATACGAAAACCGTAGAAAACTCTGTGGTGCGGACGGTGTTCCAGTGCAGAGTGCAATGTCTCTTGGCTGTGGTTGTAAAGAAGGAGCACCCCACATATATTAGACTGTAACCAGATGCTAATCTGGGGCCAGGAGACGGGGAGAAAGGGTGTCGATGTTCATACAGACATCTTCCATTATTCAAGAGTCCCCTGATGGATATGTTTCCCTGGATATGGATTCGTGATTCATCCCCCCAGTGTGGAGGACACATTTGTTCTTCATACAGCGTTGTTCTCTTACTCTTTATGTCTCTCTCCCCCCCCCCCCCCCATCTCTCTCTCTCTCTCTCTCTCTCTCTCTCTCTCTCTCTCTCTCTCTCCCCCTCCATCACACACTCATACACACACAACAAACCCTAACCCTAACTATGTTAAAGCTGCAGTATGTATGATATTTGCTGAGCCATTTGATATTCAGGAAGGTCGTTGCTATTGGTCTCGTGGCATCCCCTCTCGGCCCCGCCCACCAGGCTTCTCTCCCCTGCTTCACTGACATGAACCTGGAGACAGCGCTGTGCAGCCGAGTTTCATTCTGTTGGATGGCTGAGTAGCAGCCTACTGATACAATCATTATATGCCACTCCTGTAATGCTTGTTTAACCAAATTCTAACGACATTTCAAGTTCATGCTCATTCTTTCAAACTTGTGTATCCCGTCTTTAACCCACACTCGTCTCGTTTTGTGTTTGTGTACTTTAAAAAAAAAAACGTTTAAGACACAACGCCATCACATGCACGGCTACACACATTGTGTACGTGGAACTGCAGCGAGGAAACTGGTCATATGATGAGAGCAACGCTGCTATTAATAGGGATGAAGGGATGAGTGGGAGGCTTGAGTC
>JAXIVH010000020.1:293748-314837 GCA_036785325.1 Urophycis tenuis | reverse complement strand
AGAGAGAGAGAGAGAGAGAGAGAGAGGAGAGAGAGGAGAGAGAGAGAGAGAGAGAGAGAGAGAGAGAGAGAGATAATGTAGGAATGAATGCAATCCACTAGGGGCAGGACTACAGATGGACATAAGGTAATTGCAAAACCACCCGGGACTCAATAGGTGAAAGGGTGATAAAAGAAAGTGTATATAACGAACATGCGTCTTATATTAATAATGATCATAATCATCAATATAATGTTGAGTTTGTATTCATTTCACATGCAACTCGGTATGTTTGTACGTGACTGGAAAACCAGGGAGACGAAATGCCCTTGCCCAGATAAAGCATGCATGGCCCAGCAGAACTGATCTAATTAATTCACATGAAAATAAGAAAAGCATCGCCCAAAAATACTCTAATGATGAAAACAGTCCATTCTGGGGCATGAGGACGTGGTGTTTTGTTCCGCTGAAGTGCGTGATAAGTGGCCTCCTCCTTCAACGCAGCACTAATTATCACAAATCTCTCGAGTGGAGAATACTTTGGTGGCCGAACAGCGTCATTATCCCGACCAATTTACTTGGCGTGTTCCTTTAATGTACTGAACTCTGTGTTGTGCGTGCTTCCACCGGGTGCCATCTTTCATCCAAAAAAACGGCGAAAAACGCATCGCATACCCTGACACCGCTTCTCCCCGTAGTGCGGGGGCTACACAGCCAGAGCGTGTCACGAGACAACAACCACCACAAAGCTGTAAACTAGCATCAGCATGGGAGTGTCATCAGCATAGAGTGTAGTCTCACACACAATGGATATCACCCCCTCAACTACATGGGAACAGGGATGGGGGGGCCCCCCCCAAGTACAGAATGGGCCACTGAGGAGGAATGGGGCCCCAAAATACAGAATGGGCCCATGAGGAGGAACGGGACCCCAAATACCAGAGATGTTGTACACTAGCAATGGTTAACCTTGAAATGCTTGAAACTTGTTCTGGTGACTTGCTTACTGTATTAGCAGCAATGAAATGTTTCACTTTAAGACAAATGTACTCTTTGGTAAGTCGCTTTGGATAAAAGCGTCTGCTAAAATGCCCTGAATGTAAATGTAAATACAGAATCCCATTTCTCCCCTGAGGAGGAATGGGACCCCTAAACCCAGAGATGTTGTACACTAGCAATGGTTAACCTCGCAATTGAAATGCTTGAAACTTGTTCTGGTGACTTTCTTACTGTATTGGCAGCAATGAAATGTGTCACCTTTCTTCGGACAAATGTACTTTTTGTATGTCGCTTTGGATAGCGTCTGCTAAATGCCCTAAATATATAATACAGAATGGGCCACTGAGGAGGAATGGGGGCCCCAAATACAGAATAGGGGCCGCTGGAGGAGGAATGGGGCCCCCCCCAAATACAGCATGTGGCCCCTGAAGAGGGCTGGGAGAAACCCCCTCGCGGCGTTCACTTCTGCAGAACGTCCAGGGCGGTGAGCACGGCCTCCTGCAGGCTGGTGAGCACGGCCTCGGTGTAGGAGGGGCAGGATGAAAGGGCGAGGCGTCGCTGCTGATGGGGCACCGACACGGCGCCGTGCAGGATCACGCCCAGCTTGCGCAGGTCGTCCATGCTGAAGCCCCGCCTTGATGTTGCTGGTAGAGCGCCGGGAAGATCTGGATCAGCGCCGTGAGGGAAGGGCTGGCTGGGCACGAAGGAGTGCTTCTCCGCGGGGACCGCCGCGGCGCCGGTGGCGGTGGCCATGGCCGTGGCGGCCGGCGGTGGCGGCGATGGCGGCCGCGTGCTGTCCGTGCCCGTCCGGAACCAGGTGTTCCACACGGACCACCACAGGGCCGCGTCCTCCAGCGCCGACTCCTCGCCGGGCGGCGGCGCCTGCAGCTCGGCGCCGTTGTAGCGCGTCAGCCGCTCCACCAGGGAGTCGGAGCGCACCAGGGGTCTGCCCGGCCCGGACGCCGAGAGCGGGTCGATGAGCACCGGCGGGACCCCCAGCGAGGCCAGGGCGGTCCAGGGGCCGGTCGGCGTCGCGGGCGGGCGTGACTATCTGGAGGATCTCCTGGAAGCTCTTGAGGGCCGCCAGGGAGACCTCGTTATTCTTGCTGAGGGCGGCAGACTGGATGTGGTCCAGCAGAACCTCCCAGGCTTTGAAGAAGTCTCCTGGAAACCGGGGGTGGGGGCAGAAGATGAGATTAGAGCCCAGTTAGTGGTACGGCGGTGTGTGTGTGTGTGTGTGTGCGCCGAATTCAATATGAGGGGCTCAACGCGATCACAATCTAAAATGGTTTAATAAAATCAAACGCAAAGTTGTTTTTTAGAGGGGGGTAATGTTACGCATATCACCCCCAGTAATTTGCAAATTAACCTCCTAAAAGCAAACGCCTTGAGACTTGTCTTGAAGCACGTGGACGGCAGCGCAAAAAAGAAAAAAAAGGAAAAACACCGATCCACCATACCCTACGAGGAATGTAAAACGGACCTCCCACTGTATTCACATGGAACGAGCTCCCTGCCAATGTCAGGACTGGCAGAGTCACTCCCCATCTTCCGGAAAAGACTCAAGACCCACTTGTTCAGAGTTCACCTGAACCCTGCATAACCCCTCCCCTCATGCTCTTATTTTGTTGTACGTCTTGGCACTTTAATCGCTCTCTGTAACTTGGCACTTAGTCAGAGATGTTGTTGTACAACTAGCAATGGTTAACCCAGCGATTGAAATGCTTGAACCTTGTTCTGGTGACTTTCTTGCTTGTATGAACAAGCAATGAAATGTTTCACCTTCTCATGACAAATGTACTCTTTGCAAGTCGCTGTGGATAAAAGCGTCTGCTAAATGCCCTGAATGTAAATGCATTCACGTCCCCTTTCTCTCCCATCCGTAGCATTTAACATTTCCACAACAGCCCGTCCCTTCCCACCAACACAACACAACAACAGCGCACAACGTTCTGTCAGAGGAGGACCCCCCCCCTGCTGGGAGAACCACACCCACCCAGCTGCTGCAGCAGGTATCTCCTGGTGTTGAAGATGCGCGCCAACGCCCGCCAGCGTCAGCACCCAGGTCTCCGCCCACTGCTTCTCCGCCGTGTCGCGGGAGTGGTGGATGAGGATGTTCCCGCCCCCCCGACTCGATCTTCTCCTTGTCCGCCGTGGTGGAGGAGCGCCGCACGCAGTCCAGGAGGTGGAACAGCACCTGGAGGGGGGTTTCAAAGTTAAAGTCCTTTGTTTAACACCTCATGTCACCTGGACCCCCCCCCCCCTATGGCCACAGTCCAGGAGGTGGAACAGCACCTGGAGGGGGGTTTCAAAGTTAAAGTCCTTTGTTTAACACCTCATGTCACCTGGACCCCCCCCCCCATGGCCACAGTCCGGGAGGTGGAACAGCACCTGGAGGGGTTTCAAAGTTAAAGTCCTTTGTTTAACACCTCATGTCACCTGGACCCCCCCATGGCCACAGTCCAGGAGGTGGAACAGCACCTGGAGGGGTTTCAAAGTTAAAGTCCTTTGTTTAACACCTCATGTCACCTGGACCCCCCCCCCCCCCCCCCCCCCTATGGCCACAGTTCATCCACCTGTGAACCGGTTTGGTTCACTATTGTTTTGATTTCCATGTCGGCCATGTTTTTTTAAATAATTGCTTTGTTGGAGGGGTTTCAAAGTTTAAAGTTCTTTGTTTTAACACCTCATGTCACCTGGACCCCCCCCTAATGGCCACAGTCCATCCACCAGTGAACCGGATTGGTTCACTATTGTTTCGATATTCACGTCGGCCATGTTTTTATTTTTATTTTTTATAATCGCTTTGTTTTCATTGTTTTGTTTGTATGCGAGTCCCATCCGACGGACTGAAGAACGCGACAAAACGGGGAGGCGATCGCCAGCCTTCTTGAAACCTGGAAAACCGAAACCGTCCGGAGGCGACGGCCCTCACCTTCCACACCACCACGTGCCAGGTGGCCTGCTGCAGCAGGGTGCCGTGCGCCGCGATGGTGGAGAAGAGCGTCTGGCCGGCGCTCTTGCGCACGGCGGGCCGCAGGTCCACGCACAGCTCGCCCAGCTTGGCGTACAGACAGAGCCACAGAGGCAGTCGAACGGCGGCGCCGGGTGGAAGGGCCGGTGGAGGGCTCTCGCCGCGCTCCCTTCGCCTGCTTCTGCAGCGCCGCCTCCTCCCGCTCCAGGTCTTGCGTGATGGCCTCGCCCCGCTGGAAGAAGTAGTCCGAGATGTTCCACTGCGGGAGGAGGGAGGGAGAGGTTTTGAAGCAAATAAACCCAAGGAAACGTGTTTTTTTTTTTTTTTTAAAGCAAGCAGAACACCCGAGGTACGCTGCATGCAACGATGTCCACATGAGAAGAGGCAGGGGACGGCGGACTGACGGGAGGGCCAGAGAGGTCGACTCCCTCGGGCCTGGAAACGGTTCCGGGTTAGATTAGATCCACGATATCCACGGCCTCACTTGTGGGCGTTGGCGAGAGTGACGGCTAACCAGAGGCCGGCTCAATGCACGCCTCGTAGCACTGCCTTCCAAATCAATGCATTTAAGGAAAGAGAGAGAGAGGGGGACTCATTGGAGCCAGGAGCGGGAGGAACGCCTCGGGGCAGCATCGCCGTCTTATTACCATAATGTAATCTCACAAGGGCTGTGAAGAAAGGGAACGCCACGAGCCCAAGGATCGATAACAGGTCATGCATGTCTTCAATACTGTACAGTATTTCTATGAAATATCTATGGTGCACGCCAGGATAATTAACCAGCGGGCTATGAATTATGTAACGTTGTGTAACGGCAGCAAGACCGCTCAAAAAAAGGTGTTTGTACTGTCTTGGTATTCAGAGGGAAAAAAAAAAAATGGATTGGCCCACTTACAATCCTAAAAAAGAACCGGCACCAGGAACATTATCCTCGGCATATTGTGTTCATCTGTAAGTCGTCTGAACCACCAAACACATAATTTTGACAAACTGGGCGGGGTCACCACAGCGGTGAAAACCCTGCAGTACAGGTCATCTCCCTGGTAACCATCTGAGCCACAGGAATCACATGAGAGTCGATGGTGGAACACACATATTCAGGGTTTTGTTTTTTTTTGTTTGCATCTAAAGAATGAATTCAGATACATGTCCTTCAGGAGTTGGGCGTTTTTTTGAACACTGGGAAATTAACCCAAAGCCTTTCAGCTGCAAACACTCGGCTGAACCTTCAGTAAACACCTCCATCTCTGCTTCTATTACTGCTGCTGCTTCTACTGCTACTACTACTGCTAGTACTATTACTGCTGCTGCTTCTACTGCCAGTACAACTACTACTACTACTGCTTCTACTATTACTGCTTCTACTGCTACTACTACTGCTACTACTATTACTGCTGCTGCTTCTACCGCCACTACTACTACTGCCACTGCTTCTACTGCCACTACTACTACTGCTACATCTGTTACATCTGCTACACTACGAATCGCGTACACTACAGCCGCCTCATCTCACCAGCAGGCCGATGGACGTCAGGCTGATGTTGAGCTCCTGGTTCTGCAGGCCGAAGCTGCCAGCCACGTCCACCACGATCTGTAGGCACGTGCAAGGCATCGTGGGTAGGAAGTCCGTCACCACCAACTGGAGGCACTGGAAGGCTGTTCTGATCAGGGACTCCCTGGGTTGCAAGGGGGGGGGGGGGGACAAAGGGAAGACACAGTGGTTATGGTGCTGGTTGGAAACCTTGGTTACTGAACGCAGTAGCAGTAGAAAACATCCATCACCAGATCACAGTCCGCGGGCCCAGTCTAGCCACTGTAGTTCAACACAAGCAATAATGTCCCGTGCATAATTCACACCACCCAAAAAAACCAAACAACGTGACGGGATGCAGCGTATCTGTGAAGCGTTCCACACGAGTCGGTGACAAAACAAAGAAGCTGCGAAAACAAAACACGAGCTACCAAGCACGTGTAGTGTCAAAGCAAACACCGGGTAGAGGATCCAACACACAACACACTTGGTCTGGTGGGTCTGCCTGCCGCCCCCTCCCTCCCTCCCAGCCTCACCCCCGTCCCCCGTGGCCCCACTCCACCCCGGCTCCACTCACCCCTGGTCGTTACGGATGGCCCCGATCACCCCCAGGACCAGGGGCCAGCCGGGCCCCAGGCTGTCCCCCTGGCTCTGGAGGATCTGCAGCACGCTCTCCAGCTGCTTCTGCCTGATGTCGGCGTGCAGCACGTTGGACAGCTCCTTCAGGGGGCTCAGCAGCAAGAGCTGCACCCGCTGGGGGGGGTCAAAAGTGGTCCGCGGATTCGTTAATTAGACTGGGACCGGACGTGTTTTGAGGCTGGTTAACCGTGCGCAGGCCGGTATTGATTATGTACATGTAAATTGGCGAGGCAAGGCTCACCTACGCCGTACAAAAATAAAGAGCTTAAGCAGCAAGGGTACATCGAGATGGTAAATGTCATGAGGTGTGCAAGTGAAAATATATATATTTATTAGTTATGCATGACCTTATTTTTAACATTTTAGACTTTTCAAAAAAGTACAGCACATTAATTAAATCACTATATACACAAAGCTGTGCACGCCCCCGCACATTTCTTTTTATAATACATCATAATTTAGAGAAGTGAACGTGCCGAAATGCATATCTTTGGTTGTCTCACAAACATGAAGGCCAAAAACAGAGCAAAAACAGAAGAGCTGTGCATGTTTACAGATTTACATTTTCAAAACAGCGTACTGAACTGCCCCCTGACCCGATCCAAAACCCAGCAGCCTCAGAAGCACTGTGGCACCACAGCCCTGAAAGAGTTGACTGTGGACAGGAGGCAGGTGAATGTTTTGAGGCTCCTTGGAGATCGCAGATGTAATGCAAATCAATTGGCAGCAGGAAGTGCAAGATCAATACGAGAGAAGTGTGCCTACACAGGTCCCGCACTGCCGGGGCGAAACATTAATTTTCCCTTTTGCAGGGGAATAATACGCATTTCGGAAGAAGTGAATAAAGACCACGCGGGGCCCAGATCAGCATTTATTAGGTTTCATTTGTATACCGAGAGAAGTACATTCAGCTTAGCATATTTTAGTCCTCCGAGAAATTCGGAGAGGAGAGGTTTATAGTTTATTCATCGGTTTATTCCTCCATATCTGTATTTTAAAGTGTGTTTTTTTTTGGTCTTGCATGTAGACATATGACTTGATGGCTTTTGAGAAAGGTACATTACTTGTTATACTTTAAGGTGCAGTAGGTGAGATTATTTGAATGTGATTTTTTGTATTATTAATGTATCGCCATCCGTCAGTGAATGTGTCTGAAATGCGCTGTTAGAATGTCCATGTAGTTGACTGCACAAGCATCTCTATAAGCCAATTTAGAATCTCGACCGCTCCCTGCTCAATTCTGACCAATCAGGGCATCTCTTCCCTGATTGGTTTGGGGAATCCATCTTCCCTGTCAATCACTGGCAGAGAGGGAGGGAACTTTTCTTGGGGTCGTTCAGTTACAAAATCTTGCCCTCTTTCCGACTGACCTCTCCCTTTAAAACTCTCAAATCTTACCATCGGCACCTTTAACGTTTGTGTTCCTGTTGTGCCACAGGCAAACTTGACTCGATGAACCGTCTGAAGTGTGAGTGAGTTGTTGAACTGACCTGGTTGTGAGTCAGCGGGGGGTCGTGCTTGTAGGCCAGTCCTGCCTTAATGAGCGCGGTCAGGGCCTCGGCACCCCATTCTCTCATCCTGGAGTTAGGGTGCTGGCAGACCTACACACACACACACACACACACACACAGAGACACAGACACACACACACACACACACACACACACACACACACACACACACACACACACACACACACACACACAGACAGACAGACAGACAGACAGACAGACAGACAGACAGACAGACAGACAGACACACACACAGACACACAGACAGACAGACACACAGACACACAGACACACACAGACACACAGACACACAGACACACAGACACACAGACACACACACACACACACACACACACACACAATGCCTGCAGGTTCAAATTTGAACAATGTCTTTGAATTTCTATTTGTATTTCTATTTGTCTTGAGTTCTGATTGGTTTTGCTTGCCTACAGTTGTACCACCCCACTGTAGATATCGACGTGCCCGTCAATCACTGTGCAAAATAATTCTGTATCATTGGTTTCTCATTAAGAGTGGGCAACACTGTTGGCCAGAATCAGCATCGTGATTTTTTTGCAACGTGCAGGATTCAATGTGTAGCTAGTGGTACATCTACAGTCCCGGGCTATGGAGTACATGTGGAGAGCTCAGGTCAAGATGTGGTCAAAGCCTCTGAGCCAGGGCCATACAGTATGATAACCACTCAGCTCTTAACACCATGGAGGTGAGGGACTGAGAGGACGAAATTGAAAACTTGAGCTTAAAAGCGGGCGCCATGGCTCAGTGGGTAGAGCAGGTGACTTACAGGTTCGACTGTAAGTCGCTTTGGACACAGGCGTCTGCTAAAATGCCCCTTTTATTATTTATTTACATTCAGAACTAGAGAACTAGAGAGAGAGAGCGAGCGAGAGAGAGCGAGAGAGAGCGAGAGAGAGCGAGCGAGAGAGAGAGAGGAGAGGGAGGCATTGGCAGGGCGCCGCAATTTGTCGAGGAGAGGGTCCCGGCTTACCTTCTGTAAAACACATGCGAAGCAGGAAAAGAAGAGAGACAAGAGAGAGAGAGAGACAAGATGAAGACAAAAACGTTTCATCAGAGAGCACTCGTTAAACACATTTAAAACCTTTCACCCCGCAGGGAGAGGGGACACACACACAAAGGGGAGATGAGGGGCCGCGTTACGCCAGACCCGATAACGCGACTCAAAACGCGAATGTCGCGGGGTTTGAAAGGCACGGCTTGACGGGTCGCACAAGGAACGCAATAATGCCACACGTTGATGCCGTTGTCACCTCACAAGCTCCAGTAGCACCATTAAGAAAACATACGAGTACGAAAACAGTACGGGGGACAGAAATGACACCGACCAGAGACAGAGAGGGGGAGAGAGAGAGAGAGAGAGAGAGAGAGAGAGAGAGAGAGAGAGAGAGAGAGAGACGGAGGGAGCGAGAGAGACGAAGGGAGCGAGAGAGACAGAAACAGAGAGAGAGGGAAACAGAGAGACAAAGGGAGCGAGAGAGAGCAAAAGAGACAGAAACAGAGAGAGCGAGAGAGAGAGAAACAGAGAGAGAGAGAGAGAGAGAGACAGAGAGAGAGACAGAGACAGAGAGACAAAGAGAGTGAGAGAGCGTGAGAGAGGGGGAAACGGAGACAAAGAGAGTGAGAGAGAGCGAAAGAGACAGAAACAGAGAGAGCGAGAGAGAGAGAAACAGAGAGAGAGAGAGAGAGAGACAGAGAGACAAAGAGAGTGAGAGAGCGTGAGAGAGAGGGAAACGGAGACAAAGAGAGTGAGAGAGAGTGAAAGAGACAGAAACAGAGAGAGCGAGAGAGAGAGAGAGAGAGAGAAACAGAGAGAGAGAGCGAGAAACAGAGAGAGGCTCCACCTCCAGTAAGTGGCCAGTAAGAGGCCTCCACAGGATCTCGATGCGATCCATGTTGACCAATCCCGTCTCCAGCAGCTTGGCCACCGCAAACAGCGACGGCTCCTGAGGCACAGCAAGAGGAAACACGGCATGCCGATAAATAAATAAACAAAACCGACCCGACCTCCCTCTCCTCTCCCTCTGCACAACGCCGGCTATGTGTGTCTGTGCTGCAGGCGCGGATCAACTGCGCTGTTGCTAAAAGCAACAGTGCTCCACATTTCCCCCCCCCCCCCCCCCCCCCCATCACGAATAGTGTTGAGCAAATAAAAGGGTCCATTATATCATCCTAATGCGCGATACGACTGCGCCATCATTTTATATATCGCAACACCATTACAATAACATCAATAACCGGACGTTTTTTTATGTTTTGTTAAATCAGTGTTGGATATCCACAAAATGGGATTTGGCAGGTTTTTTTGGGGGGGGGTTTGAGGCGCGTTAAGATGGGAAAACATGAATTATATGTGTATTAATCACCCCAGTAGCATGCAGTGATCTGACACATTAATGTGTACGACGGGAGTAAAAAAAAATAAATAAACAGTGCTTTTACCAAAAGGGCAAAGTCACACTGTAGCCTAATGGTTTCTGAGAGCATGGCATTTGTTCCCAGCACTGTAAAATCCTTGCACACAACACAAAGTAACGTTAAGTGGTTGGACGTATCCAGAAAACACCATTTGGAAACAAGTCATTTTCTTGTAAGCGGCATTAGTGGCTGGGTCAAGGCGAGGGCGCGCGGCGCGCAATGCTAACCTTGTTGTTGCCGTAGGCCATCTCCATGGCCTCCATCGACAAGGAGCACAGCGCGTTGATCAGGTGATGCAGCGAGACGTCGTCCAGGTACCTGCGAGCCATGAGACACCACTTGAGCTCCGCGTACTCGGCTAAATACATTGTGCTTTTGAAACCGGGTGAGCGAGTGATTCGACAATGTGGATGCATTTTGCTAAACAAGATAATATATAATCACCGCGATGTCGCAATGTCTTGTCATTTACTTTGTGACAGAACTGTTGGCCCCCAACCGTTAGCCCCCAACCATGAGCCCCAAACCGTTAGCCCCCCAACCGTTAGCCCCCCAACCGTTAGCCCCCCAACAGTAAGCCCCCCAACAGTTAGCCCCCCCCAACTGTTAGCCCCAAACCGTTAGCCCCCCAACCGTTAGCCCCCCAACAGTTAGCCCCCCAACTGTTAGCCCCTCCCAACAGTTAGAACAGTTAGCCTCCCAAAAGTTAGCCCCAAACCGTCAGCCCCCAACAGTTAGCCCCCAATAGTTAGCCCCCAACAGTTAGCCCCCAACAGTTAGCCCCCCAACAGCTAGCACCCCCAACAGTTAGCCCCCCAACCGTTAGCCCCTAACCATTAGCCCCCCAACAGTTAGAACAGCTAGGCCCCAACAGTTAGAACAGTTAGCCCCCCAACAGTTAGAACAGTTAGCCCCCCAACACTTAGAACAGTTGGCCCCCCAACAGTTAGAACAGTTAGCCCCCCAACAGTTAGAACAGCTAGGCCCCCGACAATTACAACAGTTAGCCCCCCAACAGTTAGAACAGTTAGCCCCCCAACAGTTAGAACAGTTAGCCCCCCAACAATTACAACAGTTAGCCCCCCAACAGTTAGAACAGTTAGCCCCCCAACAGTTAGAACAGTTAGCCCCCCTGACCACTGGTCAAAAAGGGGGCCACGACTGAACAAGGCGGCGGCGGTTCCCCTTTCCCCGGGCGGAGGAGCGGTGCTTACTGTGAGCTCTCGAACAGCCGGGAGAGGACGTTGGAGATGATGGGCAGGTCGGTCATGACGGCCGTGGTCAACACCTACGCGAGACACAACAACAGTTTGCTCCCCGGCGCGTGCTTATGCTGCAGCCAGTGACTCGCCACGGGTGAGTCAAGGCAAGCCCAGAGACAGCTTGTGCTGACACACACACACACACCCACCCACAGCGCTCGTGCTGAAAACACGGGACTGTGCCACGAAGATACGAGATGCCGCTCGGTACTCGACCCGACACAGTAAGGTTTTCACTGTAAGGCGCAAAGACACGCTGCAGGGCAGGGGTGTCAAACTCATTTTCACCCGGGGCCACATCAGCAATATGGTTGCCCTCAAAGGGCCGGTTGTAACCATAAGACTATATACATTTAAGTAACTATCTCTGCATTTGGTAATTATTTATTCCAGTGTACAAATATTGTACATGCATTTATATACATGTACAAATGGAAGCATCGGAACCACTGCAATCTAGAGGCAGGAGATTTTGCGGATCACAACACTGAAATGCATTGTGGGAGATGGAGTTGACGGTCGCTGCGCGGTAGGCTGTGAAGCAGTATATGCCTTTAAAGCTCTCGCCGGCCACATAAAACGCGACGTGGCCGGGGCCAGATTTGGCCCGCGGGCCTTGAGTTTTGACACATGTGCTGCAGGGGGGAAGGGACACTGTGGTGTCGGCACTCTGTGCGACACGCGGTAAAAGCATTAGAGCGATGAGATGGGAGAACACTCACGGTGCTGGGTCCTTCCACAGCGCGACCGGGCTTCAGGGCCCCCCCGAGGCCTGGCTTCAGGCCCAGGATCCACACCAGGTGCTGGAAGAAGAAGAAGAAGAAGAAGAATTACTCTTTTGATCCCGTGAGGGAAATTTGACCCAATCGTGAATTAGTGAAACACTCAGAACACAGTGATGGTGAGGCACACAGTGAGGTGAGGCACACACTAAACCCGATGCAGTGAGCTGCCTGCAACAGCGGCGTTTGGGGAGCAGTGAGGGGTTAGGTGCCTTGCTCAAGGGCACCTCAGCCCTTCGTACTGGTTGGGGTTCGAACCGGCAACCCTCCGGTTACAAGTCCGAAGCCCTAACCAGTAGGCCGCGGCTGCCCCCTAAGGCGGGAGGGAGCCCGCGAGGAGGGCCAAGACACAATTAGAAAGGCTGGTCGCTCTCTCTCTTTATTAGGAAAACATTTATACTGCTGGTGCTTCACACTTGGTGGATACAGCTACCATCTGTGTTTATATGTGACACGTGATGTCGTGGGTATGCACCATCATATATATATGCACAATTGCGCAACACAACACTCAAACCGTACCTAAGGCGCCTCAATACAAAAAAAAAGCCTGTTTGTATTGCAAATACACTGCCTAGAGCACATCGGGTTGTACTGAGGAAGGTGAGGGGGGGGGGGGGGGGGGGGGGGGTGGGGGTTTGGCGTGGGGTGCAGACTGGGGATGAAGGCGTGGGGGGGTGAGGAGGATTACCTGCAGCGTGGCCAGGACCAGCTGCCAGGAGGTACCGAGCATGGCGCCGTGACAGTGGGCCAGGTTCAGCAGCGTCCGCATACACTGGATGTTCTTAGCAGTCAGCTGCGCCCGCACACACACATACACACACACACACGCACATGCGCACGCACACGCACACACACACACACACACACGGTCAGCGCAAGGCATACATCCCTATGCAGGCACATCACTATACACAATCAATACATCCAAGTGCTTCGCGAGTGCTTCACGAGCGTTCGCCTATAAATGATGGGAGTATTTAAATTAAACACACTTCAGGAAGGTAGATATCATGGCATGAGGTTATATTACCTAACCTTGGGTTTTTTTTTCCACCTGTGGAAAACGTACTGCTGGTGGTAAGCGAGGGTACTGCAGGTTCTACATGGGTTCTATATTCTTGAAATATACATTTGTAATAACTGAAAAATGATGTCGATAATTTGAAACATATATAAACATATATAAATATAATATATTTAATCAATACATATGGTGGTATGGCTTGATATTTCAAAAACCGTAACACTTTGTGGATTGCATCATGTGCTCCACCAATGTTGAGTGCTAACTTGTGTTTGCTAAACACACTGGGAGGATAAACAGCGTTGCTGACGTTCTGTTTCCACCGTTTCCCACTGGCCGTGGCCTTCTTGCAGTAATAATTGTGTATAGGGGCGCTGGCCCTCTGAGCTCAGCCACTGGGTGTGCATTCATCTATTTCTCCCACCTCTTATGAGGTGGTCAGCAAAAGACCTTGATGAATATGTAGCGGTGCACCTTAAGCCAAAGGTTGGGAGCCACCGGAACAAATTGACCTTCAGCCTTTGTCAGCCCACAAAGGTACACGTGCAGGCCTACGCTGGCGTTCCCTGTCAGAGTGTTTGAGACAGGACAGCGCCTCGCGCCAGGTAAAACAAGCTGTCGTGCCGTGAGTCATTGACAGCCATCTCGGCGGGGGTCAAAACAGGGATGTGGTCGACAAAGGCGGGCAGTGAGGAATCACTTCCTTGGCGTGAAGCCCCTCGCTAAAGGGACAGGGGGAGACTCTACTGTACCACTGTTTATAGGAGCGCTCTCGGCTGTTTGAGTTTGGATTTCTGTTATTAACGAGGTCCAGAGATCTTTTTCAGTCGTGAATGTAGTCTCTAGCTTTAGTGCAGAGAAAGAATCCATTACCACGTCCGGAGAGGTGTGTGTAACTTTTATTTCTATCACTCTCGCTGTGTGCAGAGACACCTTTTTCTGTACGTCTTTGTACTTCCAATGCTTGTTTAATTATTTTCATCTCCGTTTAATTCTGCTCCTGTCCTGTACTTTCTGCTGCGACGTCCAAATGTCCCATCTGGGATTAATAAAGAAATACCTCCCGTTAACTTAATGGCACTGTGTATTGTGCATTCTACGGTGAATGGGAATTATGTGCGGGGACATGGCAGCCATAACTTGGAAATAGAGGCTCTAATAAAAACAAGTCATTAATAAAAAAACACTGCACAAAAAAAAAAAAAAAAAACACCCAAAATGCCACAGTGTCTGCTAACAGATACAATCGCATCCCACACTGAAGCAAACAGAAATACTTAAATAGAAATTCATGTTGCATACATATTAAATCACTGGCACCGCCATATAGGCGCCGCCGTGACTCCGGGGTGAAGACAATCGTGTTATTCACCATGACAACAGCAGCATACAACGTAAAAACGTGAACCAGAATATGATTATCACAGGTTGTTTCTGGGTCTCGAGGAGTCAGGCTTGCCTTTCGAGACAAAAGTTTTTGGAAATCGTTTTTTTGAATTTAAAATACGAGTCCTTGTGACTTTGCTTGGCTCCGGAGGACTTTAGGGATTCCTTATCCGATGGTTTTCCGGCTAACTTTCCTCTGGGATGTGCCGACTCGTGGCATGCTTCAGTCTGGCATCAGCTCACTGTTGCCATTTTTGAACTACCGTAAATTCCCAAAGTCAAGGACGACTTTTCTGCTTCTCGATGCACTAGCCAAACTTTTCTTTTGTGATACCAGGACTCAAGAAATGGAATCAGGTTCCAGCTGACACAGGGAAAGAGTCCAAAATGTGATTAAATGTAGCTAATTTTAAGGTGAAGTGACATCAGGAAACACTAAACACTAAACAGTCGCAGGGTAGA
Organism: Urophycis tenuis; assembly: GCA_036785325.1. Lineage (NCBI taxonomy): Eukaryota > Metazoa > Chordata > Actinopteri > Gadiformes > Phycidae > Urophycis > Urophycis tenuis. Next base: position 299,831 of record JAXIVH010000020.1, on the reverse strand, counting down.
GCAAATGGAAAGACACAGCATCATGTTGACTATGATGCTGGCCGATCACTTTAATTAAAATTCACCAGGGATTTCCTAACAAACACAACAAATGAATTCATTATCGTTTAAATTCTATTGTTAATTAAACTAATTTCCAGATATGTTTGCAGAACATTTTCCATTGTGAGAGTGAGTGAGTGCGTAAGTAAGTGTGTGTGCGTGTGTGCATTTGTGTGCATTTGTGTGTGTGTGTGCATTTGTGTGCATTTGTGTGCGTGTGTGTGTGTGCTTGTGCTTGCGTGTCTGTGTGTGTGTGTGTGTGTGACATGCTCACCACCACCGTGCCCTGGGGCTGAGCGTGAGGGCTGTCCCACGGCCACCACCTGCTGGTGGGACTCACTGGAGGGGCTGATGATCTGCACGGTCTGGCCTGGATTGAATAGGCTGGGGTCAACACACACACTCACGTGCACGCACACGCACACACACACACACACACACACACACAGTCAATACAAGGCACACATCGTTTGCAGACACATATGTGCAGGACGTTGTGCGCCGACAGACTTCTGTAGTACCAAGTGTCGGACACAGAGGAGCAGGCTTCCTAATGAAGGTCAAGGAAAACAAACAGTGCCGGGCACTGTGCCAATTTTGCCGCTCTTCATCACTTATGGCTAATATGCAAATATAGGTTGTGTGTGTGCACTCCCTTCGGAGCAGTGTGTGCGTGCGTGTGGGCGCATGCATGTGTGTTTTAATGAGTGAGGGGGGGGGTGTGTGAGTGTGTGTGAGAATTGTTTTTGCATAAGTGAATGATGTGAAGCGTGCGCCTGGGTGAATTAAAAACAATTAAATAATGTGTGTTTGGATGAAAAAGGTGTAAAGATGTGTTGCCCTCTGCTGGCTCATTATCCTTGGGTGTTTCCTCACAAGCAGACCGTAGTGAAGTAGTATTCTCCGCGTTTTAATTAGATGGGAGGTTAACACCGGAGCGGAGAGGAGCGACAACAAATTTCTAATTCATGTAAATCCAATGCATTGTAAACTTCACATTCACAGACAATTACACCCACAGAGGCACAGAGAGAGAGAGAGACAGAGAGACAGAGAGAGAGAGAGAGAGAGACCTTTGCTGTAGAGGTTTGAGTCAAAGACAGAGAGAGAGGAGTGATTGAGACAGACCTTTGCTGTAGAGGTTTGAGACAATGCTGTAGAGGCTAGGTCGAAGGCAGAGAGAGAGAGAGAGAGAGAGGAGAGAGAGAGAGAGAGAGAGAGAGAGAGAGAGAGAGAGAGAGATACAGAGAGAGAGAGAGAGAGAGAGAGAGGAGAGAGAGAGAGAGAGTGAGAAAGAGAGAGAGAGACAGAGACAGAGGAGTGATGGAGGGGGCCTTTGCTGTAGAGGCTGAGTCGAAGGCAGAGAGAGACAGAGATAGAGACAGAGGAGTGATTGAAGCACACCTTTGCTGTAGAGGCTGAGTCGAGGGCAGAGAGAGAGAGACAGAGACAGAGACAGAGACATGATGGATGTACCTTTGCTGTGGATGGACGTGTTGCTGCTGAGCACGGTCAGGGTGTAGTGCGGCGGGCAGCGAGGCCTTGCAGAGGGCGGTGATGAAGGCGTCCCGCGGCGTCACCAGCCCCAGGCGGCCGCACAGAGAAGCCATGGTGAGCTCCGCCTTCAGGATGTTCTCTGTGGCCGTCTCATCCGTGCTGGGGAGGAGGAAGAGGAGGAGGAGGAAGAGGAGGAGCAGGAAGAGGAGGAGAGGAGGAGCAGGAAGAGGAAGAGAAGGAAGAGGAGGAGGAAGAGGAGGAGCAGGAAGAGGAGGAAGAGGAGGAGGAGCAGGAGGAAGAGGAGGAGCAGGAAGAGGATAGGAGGAGGAGGAAGATGAGGAAGAGGAGGAGCAGGAAGAGGAAGAGGAGGAGGAGGAAGAGGAGAAGCAGGAAGAGGAGGAAGAGGATGAGGAGGAAGAGGAGGAGGAGCAGGAAGAGGAGGAGGAAGAGGATGAGGAGGAAGAGGAGGAGGAGGAGAAGAGGAGCAGGAAGAGGAGGAGGAGGAGGAAGAGGAAGAGTAAGAAGAGGAGGAAGAGGAGGAGGAGCGAGGAGAGAGAGGAGGATGAGAGGAAGAGGAGGAGAGGGAGAGAGAAGAGGGAGAAGCAAATGAATTTGCTTTGGATTAAAGCGTCTGCTAAATGACTTCATAGTAATTTAGATTAAAAGATGATTGTGGAAAACACCAAATAACTGAGTGAGAGTTTTAAACGATAACAGCCACCGGCGCCTGCAGTGTGTGTGTGAGCATACACATACATGCTGCAATTCACACCGCCCGCATTGATGTCGTGTTTATAGGCTGTGTGTGTGTGTGTGTGCGTGCGTGTGTGTGTGCGTGTTACCTGGCGTCCAGCAGAAGAGACAGGGCTGCCAGCAGGCCACACCAGCAGGCACTGACCATCTCCTCCCTCACCTCTTGGCAGCCTGGGACCAGGAAAACAAGCAAGGTTTTAGTGATGTGGTTCACCACACCAGCAACGGTAGAAGAAGAAAGGGCTGCAACTCAATTCATTACTGAACAAAGCATTGGCCAGGAATGCAGAAATACTTTTTTTTGCCACCAGGGAGCAGAGAAGTGCTCCAACCCCAATTCATATTTACTGTCACAAAAATGAACGCAGAGCATGTGGTTTAGTAGTAAACCACATAATACTTTCTAGAATCAATACCCGGCAATGTATCCACGTCTATGCAACGGAACATAAGTCGACGAGTACCAACTGTGTAGGCTGCAGTCATGCATTTATTAATGCAGACGGAGAATTGTTGCGTTGTCATTGTCACACATTTTCCGCCCGAGCGGCGCTCGATAATAATTCAAACACAGAATAGATAAAATAAATAGATAAATAAAATAAGTACAGATAGAAAAATACACACACACAATACAAATCAACTGACAAATGTGTCCAACGCTGGGACACCTGCACCTTCACCCCAGGACACCACCGGCCACTCACTCACTCATTCATTCACTCACTCACTCATTCATTCATTCATTCACTCATTCACTCACCTGGCGGGGCTGCCACTTCTTCTCCGGCTGGGCCTCTCGGTGCTGGCCGGCCGCCTTCACCACCTCCTCCACCTGCTCCTCCTCCTCGCGGGCCAGCTCCCTCTCGATCATGCTGGTGATGCCGCGCACCAGGTCCAGCAGGGCGCTGAAGGCCACCGACATGGCGTAGCCCTCGGGATGGACGGGGGCTCCACCTTGTCCAGCATCTCCAGGCTGGGGGGGGGGGGGGGGCGAGAGAGAGAGAGAGAGAGAGAGAGAGAGCACCACTGGTTAGAGAGAGAGAGAGAGAGAGATGTTTAAGGGCATTTAGCAGACACTTTAATTTGTGGGGGTTGGACTGCGGACCCTACGGTTTTTACTGACCACCCGCTCTATCCACTGAGCTACTGCCGCCCCACGCAATAACCTGGTAAACACAATTAACAGGTTATTGATATGGTAATGAGCCCCCCCCCCCCCCCCCCCCCCCCCCCAGGTTCAAGCCCTCAAGAACCGCCCCGGGGGGGGTTCCGTTGCGGTTTCCCCCCGGTTCACGTGACCGGGTTCCCGTTTGCGTCGGTGCGCGCTATTTTCGATCAAACGCGGCGAGAGAAATGGACACGGTGGATCGCCAAAAGAGTGAGATCCATTTTCTTTTTTCCCACACACCTTCAATGGTGTGAGGTTTTATCCCACTGCATTGCGTCTGTTATTGCAGTATTTATTACCGCTCGTCGAATTTGTTCTGTCTGTTTGATTATCGTCTCGTAAAGCATACCGCCTCTTGCTTAAGGTGCAACAGAAATACATGTATTATCATTGAAATTATCATGTAGGTCTCGAAACTCAATACTTAAACAGGCTTTTTGTGTATGTGTATGTTTGCTTTGGAATATACCTATATGTTCTTCTATCACCTATTTTCATAATTCTCTTATAAATGATTGTATCTTCTTGAAAGTCTTGAAAGTCTTCTAAATATTATTCCTGCAAAGATAAAACACTATTGGCCTTTGGATTGCCTTACATTGCCCAAAGGTGGAATGGTTAGAATAGAATCGCGGGTTTGGGGAGTGTGAAACAAATAAGATAATACACACTCGAGAATGGAAACGTTTTCTGTTGTAGTTTGTGTGTTGGTGAACAAAGGTTGCGTTACTGTATTGCATTACAGTCCTGCGCTGAAATACAGCGCAGTATTGTGTTACAGCGTTCTACTCTAACTCACTACATGTCAGTGACGCATGTTAATTACAACACAAGCAGAAAATGTCTTTCCGTCCTTCAGTCAAAATGAGTGTGTGTTTGTATCAGAGGCTAGTTAACAAGTCTGTCCGCACCGCACAAGGATGCATAGAGAACGCAGTTGAAAGGAAATACAGGTTTGTGTATTAGATAACAAGTCTATGGTATCCCGGTAGCAAACTCAAACAACGCTTTGCTGCTAATGCATTTTCTAGGTACAACCTTGGAGGTAATACATTGAGAGCACCACTTAGCAAACAGCAAGCTATGTCGATTCATGTGCCAAATCAATTCATTAAGAAAAAAACGTCATCCCAGCATAACCCAAAGGGATCAAACTGGATGAAGCCTGATCAAAGTCAAATCAACATGTTTCTCGGGAGTCACATTCGAGATGTATCCTGTGATCCAGCCCTCTGTGTTAAACAATACTCTCTCATCCGGCACAGCCCTGATTACAGCTATAAGATCAAGTTAAGCCCTCCAAACAGAGGATCCCACCAGCCGACACGTCTTCTGTTTTATGGGAGGAAGCCTTTGGCGAAGAGACAAAAACCAAGAGAGCGTGAGGGAGCGAGAGGTTGAGAAAACACAATAAAAATATGTCTATTTTTATCGTATTGGATGTCTTTCTTGTGCTTTGGCAATGTAAATAATCCATGCCAATCAAACCATTTTAATTTGACAGAAAGGGTGAAAAGGGGCATTTAGCAAACGCTTTTGTCCAAAGCGTCTTACAATCGGTATATTTGTGGGGTTCGACATGCGGACAGTTGGAGGGGGGGGAGGATCAAGGGGATCGAACCGCCGACTCTACGGTTAGTGGACGACCCGCTCTGTCCACCCGCTCTACCTAGCTTATCTACTGCCGCCCTGTGCCGAAAGGGACAGACAGACAGGACGGACGGACAGACAGACAGAACGGACAGACAGGCAGACAGACAGAACGGACAGACAGACAGACAGACAGACAGGAAGGACAGACAGACAGCCAGGCAGACAGACAGACGGAAGGACAGACAGACAGACTGACAGACAGACAGAGGGGAAGGACAGACAGACAGACAGGTCTACAGTGCTCACTAGGTGGCCTTAGCGCTGCCCTGCACGCTGACGTTCATGAGGGGGATCCAGGTGCCCCGGTACTCGAAGGCGGCCTGGGTGGGGACCCCCGCCCCCTGACACCCCGGAACCCGGGGCCCCTGGGCAGGCTCCTTGGGCCCCCGCGCCTGCAGCACCTGCACACACAGAAACAGACACACACACACACACACACACACACACACACACAACACACACACACACACACACACACACACACCACACACACCAACACACACACACACACACACACACACACACACCACACACACACACACCACACAGGGTTGGTTTTGAACAGAATCGCAACATTATTCATTTTACAGTGATCTTGGTTCTTTTAGCTGATAAGGCGAGATATGAATATTACCCTATTCAGTTTCCACACATTATACACATAATTTCACCATCAATTAAGTAAGAAGAGAGAGAGAGAGAGAGAGAGAGAGAGAGAGAGAGTGGGGAGAGAGAGAGAGCGAGAGTGAGTGAGTGAGTGAGTGAGCGAGTGAGTGAGAGAGAGAGACCACCACTGGTTCAAAAGCTCTCATGGATATCACTTCTTCTCTACTCAGCCTCGTCGTAGGGCAGCACCAGGAGGTGTGTGTGTGCTGTGTGCGTGCGCTGTGCGTGTTGTCTGTGTGCGTGTGCTGTCGGTCTGCCAGGTCGCGTTGCCAGTCACGTCAAAGCCGTGCGATGTGGCGGC
>JAXIVH010000020.1:283292-293548 GCA_036785325.1 Urophycis tenuis | reverse complement strand
GCCATATAGGCGCCGCCGTGACTCCGGGGTGAAGACAATCGTGTTATTCACCATGACAACAGCAGCATACAACGTAAAAACGTGAACCAGAATATGATTATCACAGGTTGTTTCTGGGTCTCGAGGAGTCAGGCTTGCCTTTCGAGACAAAAGTTTTTGGAAATCGTTTTTTTGAATTTAAAATACGAGTCCTTGTGACTTTGCTTGGCTCCGGAGGACTTTAGGGATTCCTTATCCGATGGTTTTCCGGCTAACTTTCCTCTGGGATGTGCCGACTCGTGGCATGCTTCAGTCTGGCATCAGCTCACTGTTGCCATTTTTGAACTACCGTAAATTCCCAAAGTCAAGGACGACTTTTCTGCTTCTCGATGCACTAGCCAACTTTTCTTTTGTGATACCAGGACTCAAGAAATGAAATCAGGTTCCAGCTGACACAGGGAAAGAGTCCAAAATGTGATTAAATGTAGCTAATTTTAAGGTGAAGTGACATCAGGAAACACTAAACACTAACAGTCGCAGGGTAGAGCAAATGGAAAGACACAGCATCATGTTGACTATGATGCTGGCCGATCACTTTAATTAAAATTCACCAGGGATTTCCTACAAACACAACAAATGAATTCATTATCGTTTAAATTCTATTGTTAATTAAACTAATTTCCAGATATGTTTGCAGAACATTTTCCATTGTGAGAGTGAGTGAGTGCGTAAGTAAGTGTGTGTGCGTGTGTGCATTTGTGTGCATTTGTGTGCATGTGTGTGTGTGTGCTTGTGCTTGCGTGTGTGTGTGTGTGTGTGTGTGTGTGACATGCTCACCACCACCGTGCCCTGGGGCTGAGCTGTGAGGGGCTGTCCCACGGCCACCACCTGCTGGTGGGACTCACTGGAGGGGCTGATGATCTGCACGGTCTGGCCCTGGATTGAATAGGCTGGGGTCAACACACACACACACGTGCACGCACACGCACACACACACACACACACACGCACAGTCAATACAAGGCACACATCGTTTGCAGACACATATGTGCAGGACGTTGTGCGCCGACAGACTTCTGTAGTACCAAGTGTCGGACACAGAGGAGCAGGCTTCCTAATGAAGGTCAAGGAAAACAAACAGTGCCGGGCACTGTGCCAATTTGCCGCTCTTCATCACTTATGGCTAATATGCAAATATAGGTTGTGTGTGTGCACTCCCTTCGGAGCAGTGTGTGCGTGCGTGTGGGCGCATGCATGTGTGTTTTAATGAGTGAGGGGGGGGGTGTGTGAGTGTGTGTGAGAATGTTTTTGCATAAGTGAATGATGTGAAGCGTGCGCCTGGGTGAATTAAAAACAATTAAATAATGTCGTGTTTGGATGAAAAAGGTGTAAAGATGTGTGCCCTCTGCTGGCTCATTATCCTTGGGTGTTTCCTCACAAGCAGACCGTAGTGGAAGTAGTATTCTCCGCGTTTTAATTAGATAGGGAGGTTAACACCGGAGCGGAGAGGAGCGACAACAAATTTCTAATTCATGTAAATCCAATGCATTGTAAACTTCACATTCACAGACAATTACACCCACAGACAGAGGCACGGAGAGAGAGAGAGACAGAGAGACAGAGAGAGAGACCTTTGCTGTAGAGGTTTGAGTCAAAGACAGAGAGAGAGGAGTGATTGAGACAGACCTTTGCTGTAGAGGTTTGAGACAATGCTGTAGAGGCTAGGTCGAAGGCAGAGAGAGAGAGAGAGAGAGAGAGAGAGAGAGAGAGAGAGAGAGAGAGAGAGAGAGAGAGAGAGAGAGAGAGAGAGAAAGAGAGGGAGAGAAAGAGAGAGAGAAAGAGAGAGAGAGAGAGAGAGAGAGTGAGAAAGAGAGAGAGAGACAGAGACAGAGGAGTGATGGAGGGGGACCTTTGCTGTAGAGGCTGAGTCGAAGGCAGAGAGAGACAGAGAGAGAGACAGAGGAGTGATTGAAGCACACCTTTGCTGTAGAGGCTGAGTCGAGGGCAGAGAGAGAGAGACAGAGACAGAGACAGAGACAGAGACATGATGGATGTACCTTTGCTGTGGATCGACGTGTTGCTGCTGAGCACGGTCAGGGTGTAGTGCGGCGGCAGCGAGGCCTTGCAGAGGGCGGTGATGAAGGCGTCCCGCGGCGTCACCAGCCCCAGGCGGCCGCACAGAGAAGCCATGGTGAGCTCCGCCTTCAGGATGTTCTCTGTGGCCGTCTCATCCGTGCTGGGGGAGGAGGAGGAGGAGGAGGAGGAGGAGGAAGAGGAGGAGCAGGAAGAGGAGGAAGAGGAGGAGCAGGAAGAGGAAGAGAAGGAAGAGGAGGAAGAGGAGGAGCAGGAAGAGGAGGAAGAGGAGGAGGATCAGGAGGAAGAGGAGGAGCAGGAAGAGGAGGATAGGAGGAGGAGGAAGATGAGGAAGAGGAAGAGGAGGAAGAGGAGGAGGAGGAAGAGGAGAAGCAGGAGGAGGAGGAAGAGGAGAAGCAGGAAGAGGAGGAAGAGGATGAGGAGCAGGAAGAGGAGGAGGAAGAGGATGAGGAGGAAGAGGAGGAGGAGAAGAGGAGCAGGAAGAGGAGGAGGAGGAGGAAGAGTAAGAGGAGGAGGAAGAGGAGGAGGAGCAGGAAGAGGAGGATGAGGATGAGGAGGAGGAAGATGAGGAGGAGGAGGAGCAGGAAGAGGAGGATGAGGAGGAAGAGGAGGAAGAGGGAGAGAGAAGAGGGAGAAGCAAATGAATTTGCTTTGGATTAAAGCGTCTTCTAAATGACTTCATAGTAATTTAGATTAAAAGATGATTGTGGAAAACACCAAATAACTGAGTGAGAGTTTTAAACGATAACAGCCACCGGCGCCTGCAGTGTGTGTGTGAGCATACATATACATGCTGCAATTCACACCGCCCGCATTGATGTCGTGTTATAGGCTGTGTGTGTGTGTGTGTGTGTGTGCGTGCGTGTGTGTGTGCGTGCGTGTTACCTGGCGTCCAGCAGAAGAGACAGGGCTGCCAGCAGGCCACACCAGCAGGCACTGACCATCTCCTCCCTCACCTCTTGGCAGCCTGGAACCAGGAAAACAAGCAAGGTTTTAGTGATGTGGTTCACCACACCAGCAACGGTAGAAGAAGAAAAGGCTGCAACTCAATTCATTACTGAACAAAGCATTGGCCAGGAATGCAGAAATACTTTTTTTTTGCCACCAGGGAGCAGAGAAGTGCTCCAACCCCCAATTCATATTTACTGTCACAAAAATGACGCAGAGCATGTGGTTTAGTAGTAAACCACATAATACATTTCTAGAATCAATACCCGGCAATGTATCCACCGTCTATGCAACGAAACATAAGTCGACGAGTACCAACTGTGTAGGCTGCAGTCATGCATTTATTAATGCAGACGGAGAATTGTTGCGTTGTCATTGTCACACATTTTCCGCTCCGAGCGCCGCTCGATAATAATTCAAACACAGAATAGATAAAATAAATAGATAAATAAAATAAGTACAGATAGACACACAATACAAATCAACTGACAAATGTGTCCAACGCTGGGACACCTGCACCTTCACCCCAGGACACCACCGGCCACTCACTCACTCATTCATTCACTCACTCACTCATTCACTCATTCACTCACTCACTCACTCACCCGGCGGGGGCTGCCACTTCTTCTCCGGCTGGGCCTCTCGGTGCTGGCCGGCCACCTTCACCACCTCCTCCACCTGCTCCTCCTCCTCGCGGGCCAGCTCCCTCTCGATCATGCTGGTGATGCCGCGCACCAGGTCCAGCAGGGCCGCTGAAGGCCACCGACATGGCGTAGCCCTCGGGGATGGACGGGGGCTCCACCTTGTCCAGCATCTCCAGGCTGTGGGGGGGCGGGCGAGAGAGAGAGAGAGAGAGAGAGAGAAGAGAGAGAGAGAGAGAGAGAGCCACCACTGGTTAGAGAGAGAGAGAGAGAGAGAGAGATGTTTAAGGGGCATTTAGCAGACGCTTTAATTTGTGGGGGTTGGACTGCGAACCCTACGGTTTTACTGACCACCCGCTCTGGTAAACACAATTAACAGGTTATTGATATGGTAATGAGCCCCCCCCCACCCAGGTTCAAGCCCTCAAGAACCGCCCCGGGGGGGGTTCCGTTGCGGTTCCCCCGGTTCACGTGACCGGGTTCCCGTTTGCGTCGGTGCGCGGCTATTTTCGATCAAAGGCGGCGAGAGAAATGGACACGGTGGATCGCCAAAAGAGTGAGATCCATTTTCTTTTTTCCCAAACACCTTCAATGGTGTGAGGTTTTATCCCACTGCATTGCGTCTGTTATTGCAGTATTTATTACCGCTCGTCGAATTTGTTCTGTCTGTTTGATTATCGTCTCGTAAAGCACACCGCCTCTTGCTTTAGGTGCAACAGAAATACATGTATTATCATTGAAATTATCATGTAGGTCTCGAAACTCAATACTTAAACAGGCTTTTTGTGTATGTGTATGTTTGCTTTGGAATATACCTATATGTTCTTCTATCACCTATTTTCATAATTCTCTTATAAATGATTGTATCTTCTTGAAAGTCTTGAAAGTCTTCTAAATAGTATTCCTGCAAAGATAAAACACGATTGGCCTTTGGGATTACCTTACATTGCCCAAAGGTGGAATGGTTAGAATAGAATCGGTTTGGGGAGTGAAACAAAATAAGATAATACACACTCGAGAATGGAAACGTTTTCTGTTGTAGTTTGTGTGTTGGTGAACAAAGGTTGCGTTACTGTATTGCGTTACAGTCCTGCGCTGAAATACAGCGCAGTATTGTGTTACAGCGTTCTACTCTACTCACTACATGTCAGTGACGCATGTTAATTACAACACAAGCAGAAAATGTCAAGGGCTTTCCGTCCTTCAGTCAAAATGAGTGTGTGTTTGTATCAGAGGCTAGTTAACAAGTCTGTCCGCACCACACAAGGATGCATAGAGAACGCAGTTGAAAGGAAATACAGGTTAGTGTATTAGATAACAAGTCTATGGTATCCCGGTAGCAAACTCAAACAACGCTTTGCTGCTAATGCATTTTCTAGGTACAACCTTGGAGGTAATACATTGAGAGCACCACTTAGCAAACAGCAAGCTATGTCGATTCATGTGCCAAATCAATTCATTAAGAAAAAAACGTCATCCCAGCATAACCCAAAGGGATCAAACTGGATGAAGCCTGATCAAAGTCAAATCAACATGTTTCTCGGGAGTCACATTCGAGATGTATCCTGTGATCCAGCCCTCTGTGTTAAACAATACTCTCTCATCCGGCACAGCCCTGATTACAGCTAATAAGATCAAGTTAAGCCCTCCAAACAGAGGATCCCACCAGCCGACACGTCTTCTGTTTTATGGGAGGAAGCCTTTGGCGAAGAGACAAAAACCAAGAGAGCGTGAGGGAGCGAGAGGTTGAGAAAAACACAATAAAAATATGTCTATTTTTATCGTATTGGATGTCTTTCTTGTGCTTTGGCAATGTAAATAATCCATGCCAATCAAACCACTTTTAATTTGACAGAAAGGTGAAAGGGGGCATATCGCAACGCTATTGTCCAAAGCGTCTTACAATCGGTACATTTGTGGGGTTCGACATGCGGACAGTTGGAGGGGGGGGAGGATCAAGGGGATCGAACCGCCGACCCTATGGTTAGTGGACGACCCGCTCTGTCCACCCGCTCTACCTAGCTGATCTACTGCCGCCCTGTGCCGAAAGGGACAGACAGACAGGACGGACGGACATACAGACAGAACGGACAGACAGGCAGACAGGCAGAACGGACAGACAGACAGACAGACAGACAGGAAGGACAGACAGACAGACAGACAGACAGATAGACAGACAGACATGAAGGACAGACAGACAGAGGGGAAGGACAGACAGACAGACAGACAGACAGACAGGTCTACAGTGCTCACTAGGTGGCCTTGGCGCTGCCCTGCACGCTGACGTTCATGAGGGGGGATCCCAGGTGCCCCGGTACTCGAAGGCGGCCTGGGTGGGGACCCCGCCCCCTGAGACCCCGGACCCCGGGGCCCCCTGGGCAGCTCCTTGGGCCCCCGCGCCTGCAGCACCTGCACACACATACACACACACACAGACACAGACACACACACACACACACACACACACTACAGGGTTGGTTTTGAACAGAATCGCAACATTATGCATTTTACAATGATCTTGGTTTTTTTAGCTGATTAGGCGAGATATGAATATTACCCTATTCAGTTTCCACACATAATTTCACCATCAATTAAGTAAGAAGAGAGAGAGAGAGAGAGAGCAAGAGAGAGAGAGGGGGGGAGAGAGAGAGAGAGAGAGAGAGAAAGAGAGAGAGAGAGGAGAGAGCGAGAGAGAGGAGAGAGAGAGAGAGACCACCACTGGTTCAAAAGCTCTCATGGATATCACGTCTTCTCTACTCAGCCTCGTCGTAGGGCAGCACCAGGAGGTGTGTGTGTGTGTGTGCGTGCGCGTGCGTGCGTGCATGTGTGCGTGTGTGCGGCGGCTCTGACCTGTGGGTGCGTTGGTGGCGGCGGGGTTCCCGGCGTTGGGAGTGATGAAGAGGGACTGGATGAAGGAGCCCAGGCTGTTGACGATGTCCCTGAACACCTTGGTGGAGTGGGGCTTCATGTCGTAGGACTGGCAGAAGGACCTGGGTAGGACACACAGACACACAGACACACACACACCCACGCACACACACACACACGCACGCGCACGCACACACGCACACGCACACACATTAGGCGTTAGGTATCAGGATTTCTCACCAGGCACTTAATCCAAATCACATCTGGAGTTTTCTTACATACATGTTGGACACATTAAGACCACCAATTGTTAAGGGTAGACAACTAAAATAAATCTTTATTGAAAATGTTGACTTTTGCAATTTTAGACCACTGGCCACTTGCAAATGGGGGTGTGTGATGTAGCCCCCTCACGAAAGGTGATATTACCAGCGTGCGAGAACCCATGCCTTTGGCTTTAATCTATTAATTCTCCATAGGAAAATACTGCCATGTTTGTCCTTGATGTCTCAGTTGCTTGGTTACTGCTACAATGTCAGGCTAATTAGCGGGCCTAATTCGCCTCGCGGCCACCTCGCTTCCATCTTGGTCCTAAATGCTAGCTAGGGGGGGGAAATAATTCTGCCTGAAATCCCCCAGCCGCCTCGTGATCAGAGCCGGATGGCCGTCAGGTGAACGAGGCCCCATTAGCACGGCCGATAAAAATAAGGCGCTGGCGTGATTGGAATTGTCCTCTGCGGCTCACCGTAGCAGATGGGGCTGAACACACAGCCGGTGCACGGACTCCACGGCCACCGCCCTCAGCCACTGAGGCTTCTCTCCGTCCAGGAACTTCACCAGCAGAGACAGGAAGATCTCGCACTCCGTCACCTGAGACGCCAAGGAGACACGCGCAGGATAATGAGCGTCTCCACTCCGCCGTCTCGAGTGCAGACCCTGCATCAATTATACGCTTGCCACACCTGCATAATCACCATTAACTCCCGAAAAACAGTTTACTCACTCCCCTCCCTCCCTGTCTCCCTACCTCCCTCCCTCCCTGTCTCTTTCTCCCTGCCTCCCTGTCTCTCTATCGCTCCATCTCTCTCTCCATCTCCATCTCACTCCCACCCTCCCCCTCCCTTAATAAAATCCCCTGGAGCATCAAAGGCAGCTGGCGTGTGTCAAGGGGCTTGTTGTGGTGGGGTGGCCACCCCAACTAAGTCTGAGGGTTGATTGGATTTGAACCTGTCAATCACGATCTTGAGACTGCCAATAACTTGGGACAACATGAGTTGTCACATTTTCCGCGAGGCTCTTCCACCACGCCTACATGATGTTGTTAGATATTACACTGTGTGTGTAGTGTAATGCCCTATACTGTTACATACCAAGTATGTGTTTGTATGCATTTTTATATTTGTGCATGTATCGTACATTTTTCTTGTTTTATTCATGCTAGTCATGTCTTGCCATGACTAACTGTTTTGTTATTATAACTATTTAACTATTTAATTATATTGTTTTTATATTCTCCTGTGCTGTAAGGTGTCCTTGGGTGTCCTGAAAGGCGGCCACAAATAAAATCTATTATTATTATTACATTTTTTGGTAATACCACTACTACTACTACTACTACTACTACTACTAGAACTACTACTACTATAAATAAAGGGGCATTTAGCAGACACTTTTGTCCAAAGCGACTTACAATCAGTACATTTGTGGGGGTTCGACATGTGGACAATAGTAGGAGGGGGGGGATCAAGGGGATCGAACCGCCGACCCTACGGTGAGCGGACGGCCCCGCTCTGTCCACCCTGCTCTACCCCGCTGAGCTACTGCCGGTAAACCCGTCGAAAAAAGAGTGTCTGATCTCCATTGGACTCGCTGTATCAACCAACGCAGCAGACGGAGCCTTCACTAAGACCCATGGGCACCTCGAGCCGCCCCCCCTTCGCTCACCAGCAGGCTGTAGAAGTGCTTGATGAGCACGGAGACCACGCGCAGCAGCCTCATGCAGATGGGAAGTACGGCTTCTCCACGGGGGCCGGGGAGGCCGCGCTGCCCCCGCCGCCGCCGCCGCCGCCACCGCCGCCCTGACGGAACTTGATGTTGGGCGAGAACAGCTTGATGACCAGGGGGCAGACGCGCTCTTCAGCAGGAAGCTGAACTCCTGGTGCTGTAGGAGGGACACGGGGAGACACAGGGACAGACAGACAGACAGACACACACAAGAGAGAGATTTTTTTTATTTGTCATTATTTTTGACGACATGCCTTTGTTGCACTGGGGGGGGGGGAAAGGATTAAACCTTCCAAGGCTCGGATTTTTTTTTTTTACAAATACCCTTAAAATAGACCAATGTGACCGAAAGAAATGCTTGGTTTGTGTTTGGGTGACGTAGATGAAAACGACGCACAAAGCACATTTCACATCCACTGCATCCTTCTCCCATCACAAGAAAAGAGACAGCTTGCTGTGATCATGAGATTCAAAGCGGTGCGCTGAGTGTACCTGCAGGAAAGACCCCGGGGAAGTCGTTGAGCACCGACTCCAGGAGCTCCAGGCCAAAGGTGCGGGTCATCTCCGTCATGCCACCAGCCAGTAGGGGGCGTCCGCGTTCACCAGCTGGCACAGGTCCTGGCGCGTGACACACAATCACATTAAATCATATACAAACACACACAAACACAATCACATTAAATCATACACACACAATCAATCAAACAGACACAATTTCACACAATCACATTCAATCACACACACACACACAATAACATTAAATCATAGACACAATTACACAGAATCTCATTCAATCATGCACACACAATAACATTACACCATACGCACTGGCTGGGGGAAGGTTTATCACTCAAAATGGTGTACAATACTGAATACAGCAATACAAGGCCAAGTCTTTTGAAGAGGTTGAACCACTGAGAAGACACTCAATAACCCTCTGAAATCATTGCTCCGCTGTATTGCTATGATTGCCGTAGTAATAATCAGTGCCCCTTAACCCATTTATGCACGCACTGCGGATCTCAATTAACTTCACTCTCTTAAGCTGATAACAATGCAGGGGGGTATAGATAATGTGGGCAGTGCGGTGGGTAGCTGGCTCCCCTAGTGGCCGCACCTGGAACAGCATGTAGGCATCCTTGGCGCTGGGCCTGAGTGTGCTGACAGACCTCCGGTTGGTGTTTCCCTGGACGGGGAGGGGGCTGCTCCAAGATTCCTGGAGGGGGAGGGGAGAGGGGGGAGAGGAGGGGGAGGGGGGGGGAGAGGGGGGAGGGAGAGGGGGAGAGGTTGTCAGACGGGGGCCACCTGGGCAACGTGTTTAATGTGTGAGAGAGAGAGAGAGCGAGGGAGAGTGAGCCATTACACGTAAAAAAAACTTAAATAGTTCAAACGGCGTTTAAACGGCGTTTCACAGTATATCACTATTAAACTTGACTTTTTCAGCGTTTAACCTTCCATGGCGGGGGAGACATTTCTAAATAAAGCAGAGGCAGAGAGAAAGAGCGAGAGACCACAGAGACGGGGATGAAAAATGGGAGAGGTGCCGGAGGAATGTTCGATGACAGATTGACTGCGGGACGGGTGGCTCTGCACAGAAGGACGCGTGGATGAGTAGCAGCAGGGTGAGTGATGAGATCAAACAGAGCAATGGAAGGAAGAAGGGCTGCGAGTCGATGAATAGATGGACTACAAAAGGATGACGGGAGACGGACACAGAAGATG
>JAXIVH010000020.1:208292-278292 GCA_036785325.1 Urophycis tenuis | reverse complement strand
GGCTGATGACAAAGCCGGGGCTTGTTGCTGTCAAAAGCTGCCCTCTGAAGGTTTTCCTTGTGCTGTGTGGTGTCTGGACCCCACCTCTGGCCAGTTCACTGACCGGTCAGGCACAAAGACTTGGATTGCCGGCCCGCTGTGTGTCGGCCAAAGTCAGCGTGAAACAACAACAGTTTTTTTTTTGCTCCACATCAATCGGGGTATTGTAAGCAACCACACTGCATGTAAAAAAAGAAGGTCCTGTAGGAGTTCCTGGGAGGTCAGACGCAGGACACTGCATGAGAGAGGATCAGGGCAAACAGCCGTGTTGTGATCATGTGCCGTATGTTGCATGCAGTTCTGCGTTGATTGTTTTTTTTGCATGCCAGTTGACCTTGCGTCCGACATATTGCCGTCATCGTACCAGATACCAGACTCACAGAAGAATCGTCTCGCACGACGGATGGCCGTTTGCTTGTGTACACTCGAGTCATCTGATGTTTCCCTCCCGGCGCCCGGCTGCGACATCTGCAGCTGGTTAGGAAATCCTCAACTGCAGTGACGCAGTACACTACTTTATAGTGGGTTTGGTTGTATGAGTTGTATGGTTGTATTGGGCCAACACATTCGCTTTGGTTGTGTGCCATCACCAAGCATGCAGAGCGTCAACAACAATGTCTGTCCCCACGCCTTGGATTAAAAAAATAAATAAAATAAAACACCCACTAAACCACTACTTATACATTTCGAAAATGTAAATGCGTGTATCAAAAAAGGGAACAGACGTTCCCCGTCGGCCCGGTATCAATGAGCTGACTGGAGTGAGAGCCCTACGCATTCAGCCTGTTCTACGTTGAGCCGTGGCGTTCTGGCCTTGAGTCCCACAGCACAGGGCAAGCTCAGTGCACACGGAATAAAGACACATCAGTCAGCCTGCAAAGCATCACCACGCAGCATCACCAACCACCCTGTCGTTTCCACGGTGACAACCACTCTCTTACTGGCCTAACTTGATCAGCCACTGAAATGGGAAAGGCCCCCCCCGTTTGATCTCCATAATTGCTGTGGACGTAGTTGTAATTGTTGTCGTTCCTTGAGAGCCGACAAGCATTAATTGGACGTTCCCAAATCCTTCACATCATCAAGCTATTCGACGCGCTGGTATTTTTGTATCCTCTGCCAACACTAAAACAGGGCCAGTAAGGGGAGTGCACTGAGCAGACATATCGCAGTCTGCAGCCTTGATATACCAACCAAAGAAGTCGGAGTAAAAAGCCTTAAAAAAAAAAAAAAAAAGGCTTTGAAGACACACTACATTAACCTTTATAGTTCTTCTAAATCGCGCCAAGACACATTTGGATACGAAGGGGGCATGTGGGCATGTCAGACACCCTGGTGGTGCAGACAAGAGGAAAGGCTTGCTGTGGCTCCCCTTGGATGTGTGCTGGTGTGTGTGTGTGTGTGTGGGGGGGGGGGGGGGGGGGGGGGGTGGGGGGGGGATGGGAGTGTGTGTGTACCCACCTCCGATACCACCTCATGGGTCATGAGCCTCTGGATGGCGGCCAGGCACAGCTGGGTGATCTTGGGCTCCTTGGTGCCACACCCCATCAGGAAGGGCTGCACCACCTCGGAGCTGTTCTCCTTCAGCGCTGCGGCAGGGACACACACATACACACACACACATGCACGCACGCACACATGCACGCACAGACACACACACATGCACGCACGCACAGACACACACACACACATGCACAAGCATAGACAAACACACACACACACAGATGCAGACACACACACAGACACAAGCATAGACACACAAACCAAGTATACACACACACACACACACACGCACACACATGCAAGCGCGCACAAACACACACACATGCACGCACAGACACACACACACACGCACGCAGGCATAGACACACACACATGCACAAGCATAGACAAACACACACACATGCAGACACACACACAGACACACGCATAGACACACACACACACACACACACACACACACACACAAATGTCAGCGAAACACACACAAGGATAAGCACAACATCCATATTCCCATTTTCTACATGATTTCAGCAGACACTCAGAGAGCGAAGTGACAGAAATGTTCTCCAGCTGCAGAGGCTTGCGGGACAAGGTTGAAGTGCAATCCTCAGATCACAGTGAAGGGTGGAAGAAAGCCCTTGCGAGTGTTGGCGTATAGGAGGCGATTTATGAAAGGAGACCGTAAAGACGCTCCCTGTCTTAAGACCTTCTGAGGGCTACAGTGCCAATTCCGGTTTATTAGGCCGCCCTCTGATGCATTCAGACGATGCATTCAGACGTCTCAACAGCGGTGGGCGCCTTCATTGGCACTGTGCAGTATGGATCATATATATATGATATATATGTGCAAAGCCATCAGGAGATCTAAATGTCAAAAAAAACACAGCCCCTGCAGTGACGGTGAATTATGCTCAGCGCACATTGTAGTAAAGGTTGGTTCCTTTATAGGTGTAGTAGGCCTGTTTCAACGCCCAGCATAATAAAGTGGAGTTATGATGAGGAGCCAGCAGCTGCCAAAAAAGTCAAACTGGCCACATCATCCTACCTGCTGTTGTGCATCAAATCGCACTGGGAGTGGGTCTTAATTGTCTAGTCGCTGGACATTGATCGATTGCTTAATGATGCACTGGGTTGTGTTTTGAAATGACCCTCGTTAGGTTGAAACAACACATGGCCTGTAGAAAAACAGTGCTTGAGTGGGAGCTATTTCCCCTGATAATGTGGAACCACAAGTACAAACACAGTACTCAAAAACATATTCAGAGCACTTAAAACAAAAACAAAAAAAAACATTATTTATAAGTCCCTGCTGAATCATTGCATTGAAAAATATCAGTGGAATTAGTCCTTAGTCTCTGTCCTTACATTGCATGTCAAAATTAAACTGTGTGTGAGAGCAAACAAGAGAGATAGATAGAGTGACAGAGAGAGAGAAAGGGAGGGAGAGAGAGAAAGAGAGAGAAAGGAAGGGAGAGAGAGAGAGGAGAGAGAAAGGGAGGGAGAGAGAGAGAAGGAGAGAGAAAGGGAGGGAGAGAGAGAGAGGAGAGAGAAAGGGAGAGAGAGAGAGAAAGAGAGAGAGAGAAAGAGAAGGAGAGAGAAAGGAAGAGAGGGAGAGAAGAAGAGAGAGAGGAAGAGAGGGATAGAGAGATACTTGACCGTGAGAACAGGCATTCATTTAATCTCTCCACTCACCACAGGCATGTTTTTTTCTTTTTTCACACACCCCTCACAAGCACACAGACACGCACACACACACACACACACACACACACACACACACACACACACACACACACACACACACACACACACACACACACACACACACACACACACACACACACACACACACACACACACACACACACCTGCGAGGATGTCTGTATTCCTGGCGGCGATCGTCTTTATCTTGACGATGCCCGACTCAGCCGCCTGAAGGGTACAGAAACACACAGAGGAGAAGTTGGTTAGCTTGGCCGGCTCTACATTGGGCTGACTGCTAGCAACCGGTTAGCGTGAAAAGAAAGGTGGTGGCGTAGCATCAGGGGGCTAGCATCAGGCCTAGCATCAGGCCTAGCATGAGGCCTAGCATCAGGCCTAGCATGAGGCCTAGCATCAGGCCTAGCATGAGGCCTAGCATCAGGCGCACAGTCAACAGGTAGGCGGCCTTGAGCCAGATGCCTACACATCAAAATGTAGCATTGCAAATATATGCATACTTTTGATTTTCAACCACCACCAACCAGTCAGTTCTGCTTTCTGTATTTGACTTCTGTTTTTGCCAAATTTTCGCTAGGTTATGGCCTCGTTTTGTATCACACATCTGCCGGTGCTAGCCAGTGAGCTAGTGAGCGTTGTGGGCCGGAGTTGGGCATGGCCTGTGTAAGCCTTCCCAGCGGGATGTCTGGCTGGCTGCAGAGCACAGCTAAGGAACAGGATGGAGATGAGAATGTCAAGGGAAACCGTGCAGAAGGCGTGACCGTACGAGCGAGAGACAGAGAGACAGAGAGAGAGAACGAGAGAAAGAGTATCAGAGAGAGAGAGAGAGAGAACGAGAGAAAGAGTATCAGAGAGAGAGAGAGAGAGAGAGAACGAGAGAAAGAGTATCAGAGAGAGAGAGAGTATCAGAAAGAGAAAGAGAACAAGGAAGCAAAAGCACAGAGAGAAAGAGAATGAGGGAGCTAACAATAAAAAAATTGAGAGCAAGAGAGAGAGGTCAATTGTCATCAGGGGCTCTTTTAATCTTCACAAATACTGCAGGGTGTCAAGATGTTTCGTTTCACCCGCAGCATCCACCTTCCTCCCAAACATCCCACTCTCGTCTCTGCCCTTCGCCACTCCTCTCTACTCGCTCAGCAGCAACCTCCTTCCACCTCCAAGAACCATTCAATGTTCACTTCCTGCTTTGGCCCTCACCGCTACACCACTAAAACAGGCATGTGTGGCTCCACGTCTGTGATGTAGGCCAATTTGAGAAACTCACTATTGTTAGCGACCACAAGCTTAGATGCATCGACAACTAAAGAGAATTAGTCCTTGCGAGTAGTATTAACAACAAGGAGTTTTCGTTGTGAGGTTACATTCGGACAAAGCAGAGCCTGAACTAAGTCTACTCTGGCAGGTCACTGTTCTTTCCTTCTTCAAGCACGTCTTGCTTCAGAAAGGGGTTGTTTTTTGTAGCTCATTAGCTAGCCTTTGGTCCTACTTGGCCACCATGGGCACACAGCAGCATAGTATATAGGCCTAGATCTATTCAAATACACGTTGTTGTACTGTTGTGATTCTTAGCGGAGTTCCATCGCAACCTTGGATATCTTTACTGTTAACATCACTTCCTGTTCTTAGAATTTGCCGCTCGGTTCCTCTGCGAGTGAATGCCCAAGGTCCTTCCCCCCCCCCCGAGTTCCTCCAGGGGTGCGCTTCCTTCTGCCTCAGTTGTCTTGCAGTGATGGCCAATGAGATGGAAACGTGCAAAATAACCACAGCATATGATCTCGGAGGGATCTCTGCTGCGCGACCTACTGGCCGAGCTTGTCAAGAGAAACGTCAAAACGCTAATTCATATTCATCTCAAAGTCAGCTTATAAACCACGCAAAGTTACAGCAGCCGCACAGCCAGCAGATGCTAATCTTAACAGCCAGGGGGGAAACAGACCTGATTCTGAGCCATTGTTACCGAGCAACTAACTTAATTCACAGGGTCCGCCCAAACTATCAAAGGAGGACTATGTATTAGATTAGTGGAGGGCGGGGGGGGGGGGGGGGGGGACACTAACAACTGAAGAGGCATCAATCCATTAACTCTTTCACTGACAGAGCCGAGGCAGTAAAATAAGCAGACCTCCCTTCGCAGGGAGGTCAAACCATGGTCACCCTGGTGCTTTTATTGAGGTCAAACACAATACTTCCATTGATTTCTTCTGTTTTGACGTATGGCGCTCAGCACGGGAACTTTGTGCACTTTCACATCTTCAGCGAGACAGCAGACTTGATTTCGTCGGCCGCATGCACGGCACACACTTGTGTTGTTTGACCGGCAATAAGCAAAAGCCAGGGTCGGTGCCGAATTTGGAAGAAAAAACACAGGTCACCTAGCAACGGGTGATTGACAGGTCTGTTGGACTTAATACAAACTCTGGCCAAAGGCAGCACAGTCTTTAAAGTTAATTTTCCATAATGAAAGTCTCTTCCGGTGTTCTTCTGAGGGAGCCAACAGCCTTCACATGGCACGAGGGGGGGGGGGGGGCAAATAATATCAAAAGGATGCGCTGAAGTAATAATAGTTCATAATTCAATCATAAAAGTTCCTCAACTGCAATGTCTATGCAAAGGTGCCAGGTCAATCACCCCAGCGACTGCATCATTGCTTTTGGCAATCAACAACAACTTACTCAGCATTTCACGTTACATGGCCATGGCTTTAATTGAACTAAAGCCACGGGCTTTCATGTGGTGTCAGACTCGGGATGAGCGTTGGAGAGACAATGACACCATCACAAACCATGCGAGGCAGAATCCACAGGGAAGGCCGTTTGCTTTTCAGAAGGGTAAAGTGCGGGACGGACTAGCCCCGTTTCGGTGACCTGGAGTTCTCTGGGGCCTCCTCTTGACGTCAGCAGACACACTGTGTTCTGTCTATTTCAGTGTTTTGTGAACCGCTCTGTAGCCAGAACTATCAGTCGGGTCAACAGAAATGTGTCAGAAGATACACTCGGCGCGTGGGTCTTCGCCGAAGTCCAGGTTTAATCTCCAAGGCTGACTGATGTTCTCAAAACATCATTGTAGCATGACAGCATTTTAACGTTTTGCACTGTCAAAAATAAATCACTGCACAAGATTATTACTGTAGATTAGATTATCACTATCTGAATGCATCCGGTGGGACAAACAAACTAGAATAATGACGAGGTGTGTCAAGCAGTTCCCAATTGATGGCGAGTCATGTTTATATCCTACTGGTGGTCTCGTACTGTGCAGCCTCGTCTTAGCAGCTGAGTAAGCACCGCCAAGCCCACCAATGTTGACATCATCACTGAGTCTCCCACATCTGTTCACTACAACGCCAGCATAGCAACCTCTGTTGGGCTCACTTCCTGTCTCTCTCTCTCCCCCCCCCCCCAAAGTGGTTGACACAGCACAGCATGTTGCATGTTGCATTCTGAAATAGCAGAACTGAAGAACAACATATAGGATGAATAGCTCTTTGAGAATCTAGACGGGTGTAGGAATTATCAATAGTGAATGTCAACATCAATGATGAAACACTACAACAAAAAAAGGGCCCACCATATTGTCAGCTCATCGGGTCCTAAGTTTGTCGTTAACTTGTAAGTCACTAGTAGGCGCTACTCGTGTCACAATGCGATGCAGGCAATAGGAGGCCTTGCAAAGCTACTCTTGAATGCGTTCATACAATCCCTGGGGATTGTGGACAAAATCAGCCATATTCCCGATGACCTATGCATTAAAGCGACAGAGAAGGACCGCAAGAGAGTAGTAGCAGTGAGTGGGGCAGACAGACTAGCTGACTAGTGCTATGTAATAAATCACATAGCACAAAACATTCATAGCTGGTGTATTGTTCAAAACAGAGGGGGGGTTTTGCGCATGGACACACCAGTGTCTACGTCCAATCCAGACCATCAAGAGAGGAGGTTGGAGCACTGTGGCAATAAAATGGACAGCGTAGTATTAATAGCCAGACAATACGTCAAACAAAACTTAATCAAATTAGTCAACCTTTATCAAACATGAGGGTCATATTGCTAAACACTCTAAATATACTCCAAACAAACTATGTGTGTGGGTGTGTGGACTTCTCTTTGCTACATTTTTTTTTAAAATTGGCACGCTTGTCAAAAAAGAAAGTACTGGGAAATTAATCATTCAAATATTGGAAATGCTAAGTACATAACACTGAGAAATGCATAATTAAAACCCCAAGTTATTAAAGGGCTTCAATATTTGAACTTCACCACTGAGGCTTAGTTCTTGGGGTGAAGGGGTGAGTTGTGTTCTCATTCCTGCTGGGGTCAGTGAGTTGTCCACCGAGCTGAGTAAAGATAAACTCTTATCTGACTCGGTTTTCCCGTGAGCACCACATCAAAAAGATCACCATTCAAATACAAAAACAAAAAAAAACCCTCAAATGATTCCTCGTTATTGCGAAGAATCATCTTGACATTGCTTGACGCCATCTGATTTGTTATCAATAACGTATAGGCGATGCAGTGCATTCATTTAAACACAGACGAACATAGCAAGTGCCATGCAGAGGGACAACCACGACCAACTACATTTTCCAGCTGCAAGTCTGACCCGTTAAACTTGAGCGAGTCCCCCCCCCCCCCCCTAGACATGCATTAGCATAGCTGTGCTTGAGCACATTTCAATGTCCGGTCCTAAAAGGCAACTAAATGTAATGGTTCCAAAAGCTAAAGCTGCCGCTGAAGCTTAGGTTGTCGAAACCATGAAGGCCTCAATTTACATGGAGTCACCGCACAAAGACACCCTGTGAAGGGCCCAGGGCGATGCAGTGGCGTGGCTACAGTTCCTTCAGTGAAACGCCCTCCTCAAAGCCCCACAAGGCACGCTTACATGTCCACCATGAGTAGCGACTACTGTGGAAATAAAGACGGCAAGGTAAATGTCATCAGTATAACGGTCAACCTATTGCCAAAGGGGACACACAACACGTGTACACATATCCATTCATACAGAACTGCAATTCTGACAGAGGGGTCGGGAACTTGTATTCCTGATGTATTCCTAATGAGTCAGAATTGTCCATTTCTGGTAAGCTAAGACCCCAGGATTAATCATACAAGGCTGTGGTATATTGTGAGTGTACACTATCCTGGCCTGAAATTAACAATGCTGTGCGGTCCATGATTTCAGTTCTGCTTTATGTTGACCAAATGATTCAAAGTGCATTCATTGAGCAAAGTAAGGTTAAAAGTCAGAAACGATAGCCGATATAATCTTGCAAAAATGCAACATGTAAAAATGGAAATCGTAAACAACGCCTGGACGGGGGCGGAATAAACTCTGCATATTTCTGAACAGATGTAGCCCAAAACAATTCCAGCATTATGCTGAACTTTGCCTACAGCCGTTTCTGTCAGCCAACAGACGAGTCTGGCCTAGCATATACGGGGACCTGGGTTCTCAAAACGCCCGCTGGATCTAGCTGAATCCGGTTTCTTGGCAACCAACGAGTAATTATGGCACACAATGCCTGTAAACATTGTTCGAGTGATTGTCCAAGTGAAATGCATTGCCTTATGGGTCCATACCTCCACCGAGGACTCTGTTTGGGTTGGATAGCAATTACAACCCGATCATCAAGTCTGATAAAACACAGATTCACAGCTATAATTACACCCCCCCTATTGAGTAACTAGGTATGAGTAGTGGTACATGAAAGTCCCTGGATTATATTACAATTGTTTCATAGATGATATAACAATGGGAACCATTACTGTATTTGTACAGTAATTGTGTCCTTTTATGTGCGGGTCCAAGCACATGTTTAAGTCAACTACTGCAGTTCAGTGTGCATGATTATGTCACAAGCGGGCTTAAAGCTGATGCTAGACATAACTTAAATGATTTCACTGAATGTCATAGAACCACGCAATGGTTCCAAATCTCAAATCTACAGGCAGGAATAAATGCAATTCAAGTCAAGACAGTAAATGATCAGAAGTAGGCCTACAGCTAATGGAAAATAAAAGAATAGGCTGGAAATTGAAATGTAATTTTAAACAAGCCACACTGGTGAGGCAACAGGGAAAGGTCAAATGTCAGAAGTCAATGATGATTAATATTCAATTCTTGGAATGCACAGCCCAGACTGGATTTGCCTCTTGTTATGACTGGATATGCAAGCATTTGTTTTCAGCGACACAACAACAGTCGTGCAAACCCCACTGTGAAAACCATTTGTAGCTGTGATGGAATAAAATTCGAGAAATGTATCTTGAACAAAACAAGTCTATCTGCAACACGATCTGTGCAGTTGGTGTGCTACTTGAATACCCCCCAAGCAGGTTCTGGTCTTTCAGATCCCAATCCTGACTAACTAATACTTTATTTTTCAATTCCAACTTTGACTTTAGACGGCATATGGTTGTCACTGGCCACAACTAAAGTGTCCCACATGATTGACCAATGATGGGACAGGGTTCTGACCCAAAACAAGACAGTGGTGCGACTGGTAACCCCTGATGTGGTCCATCTGAACATTAAGCTGAACCAGTGACCATGTGAAGCCAGCCCACCAGCTCACCTCTTTGACTGGGGGGAATTTCTTCTTGCACTCCATGGAAAGGGAGCGCAGATCCGTCTGCATGTTCTCCAGCAATTTCTTCACCGCTTCGGGACTGCTGGTCGACATCTTGACGACGTTCTTCAATTAACAGGCAAATTCCACACTTAAACCCTGACACGACGAGTCCCACTTGTTCGCCTACTCTGGAAATTAAAATGACCACAAACGTCCATTGACACCGAACGCCACTTTTCCTGCTGTCGGCGCCTGTGCGCAAGATGTCCGCGTTGACAGACACATATGTCGGCTTTCTTCGCAGGCAGTTGACAAGGGCTTAGTTAAGCACCATTGTTCTTTCAAATATAAATTATTGTGCCATTCGCTGTCTAAGCTATTTGGCGATTTCAGGCTGTGGGGTGCACGCCATCAGCCGTCACCATTGCCAGCGACGCGTCTTTCCCACAATGCTTTGCTCGACGGTGACACGTCATTTGGACTTCCGTAAACAGTAGTCGAGTCGGGATAAGGAAAATGGCGCCATCTATGGTTCAAAATTAGGTTACTGCGTCATGAAGTTAATACATGATCATACCGGGATAGCCAGAAGGAAGCATATTAAAATGTTGGAGAGAGACTAAACTCACATATCAGACACGTTTTTTAATTAATCATCCACAACAGTGTCTGACCTGTGTGAAGCTTGTGAATTCGATCACGCTTTCCACCAACTCTGGTGGAAGGCCTGGCTCACAGCACCTTCCCACCTCATGAACCCTTATCACATCACACTATTGCACAAAACGTATGCATTTACGGGGGGAGTGTGTGTCTGCAAGATATGAGTATTTTATGTGGGTGTATTTATCATTTTACACTGCCTGCATAGTGGAGGAGTGATTTCCAAGGACCCTAGCTCACTGACATCCTATGCACATTTCCAATTGATTAAATAGCCAAATGACACCCGAACATAAAAACATTACTAGTGGTTCATTAAAATCCATTCATATAGACCTACAATAAAGATGATTCCTTTGAGTTGGGGTAGATCGTTTATTATATGTATACGTAATAATATTGTATGATCA
This sequence comes from Urophycis tenuis, assembly GCA_036785325.1. Lineage (NCBI taxonomy): Eukaryota > Metazoa > Chordata > Actinopteri > Gadiformes > Phycidae > Urophycis > Urophycis tenuis. The sequence continues at coordinate 267,390 of JAXIVH010000020.1, read as the reverse complement.
AGAGCTTAATTGTCGTGAATATCATAAGAATAATAATACAATAAAATGAAGTATAATTACAGTGTAGGGATTTAGCTAGGAATTACATCACTTTATAATTTTTGATGAAGTTTCCAACACCCAAGTTTAGTTGTGTATAAAACATGTGAGAAAGAGGGAGGTAAAGACGAGTGAGTGTGTGTTGCAATGAAGATACAAATGCATGTCAATTTTTCTTTTAAACATTTAATATAAATGTGCTTAGTCAGAAGAAAGATTTCGAATATTTGCCCTTGTTAATTAATATTATCACAGCTGCTTTCCACATGTTAAGTCTACAACAAAAGTAATGTATTAACTTGTTAATTCAAATGCAAAATGCTGACCATGTACAATCAGATTGTAATTGTCATTAAACCATGTACAAATAGTTTGTACATGGTTTAATGACATTTTGAATGTCTGTACAATATTTTTAATACACACACATAGCACACTTGAAGGTAGTATCAAAATAACGAGAGAACATTTAAGAAAAAAGTAATGAATATGTATCAGCCTGGGAACACAATTTAAAACCAAAAATGGATTCATTTCAAATGAATGCTTATACAATGAAAGCTCTAGCTTTATGTCACAAAATAGCCACGTTTAAATAGCATTCGTTGTGGGTTGATGTTTTTAATTGATTCTCTAAATTATAATTAAATAAAATCATCATAAATGAGAAGCATTTTCATTATGTTTATAAAAAAGTTAGAATTCATATATAAATTTATTTCAGTGCTCATGGACAAATTATACACATCTATTGATCATCTATTGATCATCTTGATATTCAGTAGTTACGCCAAAGAGACCAAAACAGTATACAATCTGACCATAGTGCAGTACTTCCATACATTTAGAAATATATGCAAATTTATAATCTACAAACTGTTCAACTGATAGCATTGTATATGCAAATTCTGGCACTCAGTTCACGGCAGCCAGTGAAGACAATTTATTTAAAATAAACAGTACAAATGTAGCTTAACCACAATGTCCATCAGACTGTACATTCGATGGATGTCCATGAAAAGGAAAACAAAACAATAAAATAATAATAATGCTTCCTTAGAAAGCACACATGATCAATTTGAGATTCTTAGCCAGTGTGGAAAATAAGACGTTTACTGTCTAAAAAAACTATTCACTAGTTCAGATGCTGTTCAACAGAGGGGAGGAGACATCGAGTGCCACCTCATCTATGAAGTGTGTGTGTGTGTGTGTGTGTGTGCATGCATACATGTGTCTGTCTGTGTGAATTTGTGTGTGTGTATGTTTGAGCGTGTATATGTGTGTGTCTGTCTGCCTGCTTGTGTGTGTGTGTGTGCATGCATGTGTTTGTGTGTTTGTGTGTGTCTGTCTGCCTGCTTGTGTGTGTGTGTGTATGCATGCATGCGTTTGTGTGTTTGTGTGTGTGTCAGTGCATGTGTCTGTATGCGTGCATGCGTGTGTGCGTGTGTGTGTGTGAGTATGTGCGTGTGTCTGTATGCATGCATGTGCGTGTGTGCATGTGTGTGCGTGTGTCTGCATGTGTGCGTGTGTGTGTGTGTGTGTGTGTGTGTGTGTGTGTGTGTGTGTGTGCATGTGTGTGTGTGCATGTGTGCATGTGTGTGTGTGTGTGCATGTGTGCATGTGTGCATGTGTGTGTGTGTGAGACCCAGCACATTGGCCACAGCCATCACTGGTGTAGGTGTATATGGTAGGCAGAGGGGGGGGAGGCCCGACAGCCCCTCACCGCTGCCATGGAGACGGGTTCTGAAGGAGCGGGGAACGGCAGCCGGAGCGATGCTACGCCGTCGGGTCGGCTGAGTTACCGGGGCGGGGCTGCCGACGTGCCTTTGTGCTCCCCATTATTCCTCATCAGCCAAAAAAACAACACCCCGTTGTCTCCGGGAAGCCCCCCGGCGGGCGTCTGCGGGTTCTAGCAGTGGGACTCCTTCTCCTCCACGGGGAAGTAGCCGTCCTTGGTGGGCGGAGCCTTCTGACACAAGCTGTCCCCGTCGGCGGCAAAGATGGCGAGCAGCTTCTCCTGCTCCAGCTTGGTCTTGGGCAGGTCGAGGGACGGAGTGGTGAGGAAGGCGAGGCGCTGTGGAGGCGGTGGAGCGGGTTCACATGGGGAGGTTAGCATTGGGGAACATAGAGGAAAGGGGCTCAGAGTTCAAGCCACCATCTTGCTGTGTTTTCACCGTTATAGGAGAATGATTACAACCGGTTGACCGGCTATTCTACAGTTTTTTTTCCATCGTGTGTCATCTGCTTAAATAAATAAGGGGCATTTAGCAGACGCTTTTATCCAAAGCGACTTACAATAAGTACATTTGTGGGATTCGACATGTGGACAGTTGGAGGAGGTGGGGGATCAAGGGGATCGAACCGCCAACCCGCTCTGTCTACCCGCTCTACCCACTGGAAGTACCAAGCTGGTGCGCTTTAAACTTTTTCTATGGACATCACATGATTGAAACCGTCCAATTGCATCAGTTAGAGAAGAGCTAGAAGGTGATGTATATATATAAATATAGAATTCATTATTATATTGATAACTACACTGAACAACGAGACAGACAGATCATTACAATAAAAACACACAATATTTGTTTTCATATCAGACAATTCTAAAACATTCTGGGGCTGGAATATGGCACAGTGGCACGGCCAGCATTATACTCGGCATGCATTAGCCTCAATCCACGCTGCTAGCGAGCTGCTCATCATTCTGTCCTCCCGGTGCGGCTCACCTCTCTCAGTGTCCCAGGGGTGTAGTAGAGCTTCGCTGCCGCCCACAGAGGGATGCACATCATGGAGGACAGGGCCAGGATCCAGCCCAGGCCGTAGCCCCACCAGGGGTAGGTGTACTCGTTGTTGTACTTTAGTGGCGTGTACTTGATCAGCGAGAAGGCAAAGGTTCCCTGGGCAAAGAAATAGCGAGCACAGGCTTATTTAGACAGTGTCATTTAGACAGGGGGGGGGGGGGGGGTAGACAGACACATCGCTGCAGGTGCAAACTGTGGATCTAATAAATGTTAAACCTACCGATCATAATCAAAGCACACACTAACCACACTAACCTTTACCCCCAAGCCAATGTATGGATAAAATCCCGTTTTTAATCCATGACTGTTGGCGAAAATAATTAAATTGGGACTGAAGGAAGTCCTTCAAATGTAAACCGTTATATAAAGTTGACCACAAGGTGGAGCTCCTGTGTAAGGGGATAATCAGAATTGGGTCACTGTGCTTGGATGCGTTCGGGAGTGAAGGCGACTTACCAAGCATGTCGCAGGTGTGAAGAAAAGCCAGCAGTATTTAATCACAGGCCCGGGGCGGTATCCGATCATGTCCTCGATGTTGTCATAGAAACGGTCGGCACCTATAAATCACATGACAAGCGCGCAACGCAAGACAGGCAACCATCAATCTTCTGTGATGTAGAATACATTGGGAAAAAAATCTATATTTGCTGAGTCTAAATTAAATTTAATAGGTAAAATCACTCACAAATGTTGTGACGTTACTAAACTTGACTCGAAGGCCAAGACGTTTAGACTACCGACCTTCTAGCCAAAAATAAGTCAAAATACTGCCCAATAGTATCACACATTACACACTCACCATAGATCCAAGCAATGCAGACCGTCTCGAAAACGGCAACAAAGAGCAAGCACATGCCGCTGGCTGCATAGTAGTCAAAGAGCTGGAAGATGTACATGCCACCCTGAGGAGAGACGCGTGGAAGAGGTCCATGTTAGAGGTTACTTACAGACACCAACGTCAGACATCCACTTCCTATCCACTTTAGCGATCTGTGAGGGCCGATGAGATTTGATCATGAATAAGTTAGGTTTGTTACACGACAGTCTAATGGTTTGAGTGGGCGCCCGAGTATACCAGAGAACAAACTCTGCTCACACTGGGTGGGGGCCGGGAGAGGGGCTGAAAGACGTTCTCTTCAGACAGACATAGGGAGACGGATACAGACGGAGACAAACAGACAGACGTACACGGAGAGGAGACAGACCTCTGTGAGCATGATGAGGCCCACCAGGAAGGACAAGATGGCCACCAGCAGGATGAACAGCTCGCGGCGGTTCTTTCGGCGGAAGGTGGAGGGGTACATGTCCACCATGGCTGTCACCAGGCTCTCCACACACACAAACTAACACAGGGGGGCAGTGAGTGGGTGTGTGTGCATGTGTACGTCTCTGAGTGTGTTTGCATGTGTATGTGTGTGCGTGCATGTATGTGTGTATATGTGTGTGTGTATGTGTGTGTGTGTGTGTGCGTGTGTGTGTGTGTGTGTGTGTCTGTCTGTGTGCATGTGTGTGTGTGTACGTGCATGTATGTGTGTATGTGTGTGTGTGTGTGTGTGTGTGTGTGTGTGTGTGTGTGTGTGTGCGTGTGCGTGTTCGTGTGCGTGTGCGTGTGTGTGTGTGTCTGTGTGTTTGTGTGTGTGTGCGTGCGCATGTGTGTGTGTGTGTGTGCTACCTGGCTGTCTAGTCCCAGGAAGACGATCATGATGAAGAAGCAGCAGGCCCACAGCGGGGAGAAGGGCATCATGGACACTGCCCGTGGGTAGGCTATGAAGGCCAGGCCTGGACCTGGTTATAACACACATCCTATCATTATGTATAGACACACTATGAAGGGCCTTGTAGCACACATCCTACCATTATGTATAGACACACTATGAAGAGCCTTATAGCACACATCCTATCATTATGTATAGACATACTATGAAGGGCCTTATAGCACACATCCTATCATTATGTATAGACACACTATGAAGGGCCTTGTAGCACACATCCTATCATTATGTATAGACACACTATGAAGGGCCTTATAGCACACATCCTATCATTATGTATAGACACACTATAAAGAGCCTTATAGCACACGTCCTATTATTATGCATAGATACAGTATGAATGACCTTATAGCACACATCCTATCATTATGTATAGATACAGTATGAATGACATTATAGCACACATCCTATCATTATGTATAGAAACACTATGAAGGGCCTTATAGCACACATCCTATCATTATGTATAGACACACTATGAAGAGCCTTACAGCATACCTCCTATCATTATGTATGCACACCTCCACAGTATGAATGATCTTATAGCACACATCCTATCATTATGTACTGTATATATACACTATGAAGGGCCTTATAGCACACATCCTCTCATTATCTATAGATGCACTATGAAGGGCCTTATAGCATTCATCCTATCATTATGTATAGATACAGTATGAAGGACCTCATAGCAGACATCCTACAGTGTTACTATCTATCGGTCGATCGATCTCTTTGTCTGTCTGTTTGTCAGTCTGTCTGCCTATCCACAGTGAGGCGGGGATAGTGATTATTCTGCCTGTGTGTGTATCTGTGAGCAGCACTATAAAGGAATAACCATGAACCATGAACCCAAACTTGGCTGAGTGTGTGAGCATTAGGAAAGGACACGGTGGTCTTCAAATTGGACCTTCAATGCACAGAACGTGCTGACCCAGTATCTGGAGATCAGCCGTGAAAGGAACCACTGACTGTTTCCTGAGCTTGATTACAATAAACAGACCCCCTGGCTCCAAAAAAATGTCCAATTAGAGCTTGGAGAGATCCACAGAGTATGTGACCCAACAGCAGCCTTTTACTACTTTAGACAGAAAAGCATTGTTCTAAAACTTTTATAGTCAAGTGTGCATGTTCAAATTTCATATTTTGGGGTTTTCTTTGTCAATTCTGTGTGAACTATTACCGCTTTAACATTAACGTCCGTGCTCGATAAAACTGATTGTGCTTATTTTCCCTGCACCTGTTTTGCTCAAAACTCAATACTCAGGTTAAAGGATACTGTCTACATATCTATCATCCGTCTGACCGTCTGTCTTTATCTGTTCAGTCCATCTGTCTGTCTGTCTGTCTGTCTGTCTGTCTGTCTGTTCCACTGTCATTCATTCTGTCATTTCAGATATCATAACAAACAAACCAGATTCAGCCACTTCTGAGATGGGAACGTTCTGTTCGAAGGACATGAATCCCAGGATGGAGAATATAGCAAAGCCAGCAATGAAGCTGGTGCCACTGTTCAGGAAGCACAGGGAGAGGCAATCCCTGCACACACACACACACAATACACACACACACAGACACACACACACACACACACACACACACACACACACACACACACACACACACACACGCACACGTGCGTTAAAACACGAAGAAATTGTGAATATCAGATCATGTTAAGATTTCTTCTGCAATATCTTCCAGACAGGAAACAGGTTGTAGATGAGATGGAAAATGTTGTTTTGTAAATGTTAATTTCCTTAACCCTGAAGGAAACAAGGTTATGTTTGTAACTGTCCTTTTCACTGTTGTAACCTTTACTGTAGTAGTGGGGCTTTCACTGTACCAGGGACCTCATTTAAGTTATATATGCATACTTGTGCCTTAAGTCTGTTTATACTTGTGAACACCATTTTAAAGAGTTTTAGTGACCAGTAAAATCAATCAGCATTGTCCAGTGCAGATGTTATGGGAGGCCCTGGTACTGGCACAGAGCCCAACGTTCACACTACGGGTGTTTTTCTTACAACACACACGGTGCACATCCTATGACAGGCCATGAACACAAGGCTGGCATGTAAATCATGTACAAAATGCCTCCCACACACATAGTACACCATACTGGAGGCAGATCCCTTAATGTTCAAAAGGTTTTAAAATGCCCTTTTAATGGACCGGTGTACAGTTTTTGGGAACTCAAGCATTGTTGTTGTTGTTGTTGTTGTTGTTGTTGTTTTTGCATATGGCTTCATAGGGTCTGACTGCACCACAAAGGCACTGAACTGCTGGACCACTGAACTGCTGAACTGCTGAACTGCTGAACTGCTGCAGCCCACAACGTTATTGTACCTCTTCCTGGTAATATAACAGGGCCCATACAGTCCCTCGCTGTGACCGACCTGTAGCAGTTGTTGTTGTATTTGTTGTAGCTTCCCAGGGCGGTGAGGCAGCCCAGACAGATGGCGTAGGAGAAGAAGATCTGAGTGCCGGCGTCCATCCACACCTGCACAGTGGAAACACAGCAGTAGAAACAGAATTCAGACAATAGAAACACAGGATAGAAAGAGGATTACAAGAGTATAAACGCATGATAGAAATAGGATTAAAACAATAGAGACACAGGATAGAAAGAGGATTACAAGAGTATAAACGCATGATAGAAATAGGATTAAAACAATAGAGACACAGGATAGAAATAGGATTAAAACAATAGGAACACAAGATATATACTGGGTTAAAACAGTAGAAACACATGATAGAAAGATGATTGAATTAGCAGAAATGCAGGAATCTAATCACAGAATAGAAACACAGGAGTAGAAACACAGGAGAAGAAACAAGATAGAAACACAGGTGTAGAAACACAGGTGTAGAAACAAAGGAGATAGAAACACAGGTGTAGAAACACAGGTGTAGAAACAAAGGAGTAGAAACAGATGAGTAGAAACACAGGAGTAGAAACACAGGAGTAGAAACAGGATAGAAACACAGGTGTAGAAACACAGGTGTAGAAACACAGGAGTAGAAACACAGGAGTAGAAACAGGAGTAGAAACACAGGAGTAGAAAGACAGGAGTAGGAACAGGAGTAGAAACAGGAGTAGAAACAGGTGTAAAACACAGGAGTAGAAACAGGATAGAAACACAGGTGTAGAAACACAGGAGTAGAAACAGGATAGAAACACAGGAGTAGAAACAGGAGTAGAAACACAGGAGTAGAAACAGGAGTAGAAACAGGAGTAGAAACAGGATAGAAACACAGGAGTAGAACGTCTATGAATGTTCTGATTCATCCAGGTCATGTTTAATCCGGCCAACAGTTAAATCGAACGCAACTGGACTTAGATTTGTCTGTGAAGACGTTTCGCCTCTTATCCAAGCGGCTTCATCAGTTCGTAACGCATCAGTCTGACTAGTCCGCACTAGTCTGACGAGTCTGACTCTACAGGAGTAGAACAGGAGTAGAAACACAGGAGTAGAAACACAGGAGTAGAAACAGGATAGAAACACAGGAGTAGAAACAGGAGTAGAAACAGGATAGAAACACAGGAGTAGAAACAGGATAGAAACACAGGAGTAGAAACAGGAGTAGAAGTAGAATAGACACACAGGCTAGAGAGAGAGTTGGCTTGTTCTCATTCTTGGCTCGTCGAAGGTGTGTATTTTGGAACGGTCCATCCCCGTTGCATTCGTGTGTGTGCGTGCGCATTAAAAATGGAGCTTATGAAGACGTCACGAACACTCCACTGAAACACTCCGATGATGGAATTCATTAATTAGTGGTGAAGTGCCGTTCCATTTGAGACTTGGCGCGGGACCCTCCTCGTTACCATCCAGCTCACATCCTCGTCAGCCACCTCGTCTCGAGTCAAACACGCTCCTAATACCCCGCACCTCCTGTCACTCAGCGACCCACATGTCCTCCCTTCCTCCTCCGGAGTCCTTTCCCTCCCCCCCCCCCCCCCCCATCTCTCTCTCCTTTTCTCCTCCCTCTCATCAGACTCAATGTAGCAACTCCGCCGAAATCTCGCCGTGCTTCTTTCTGCTCCTTCTCTCCTCCCCCCTGAACGACAGATTGGGGTTCCAACTCTCTCTGGATGAGGCCTCTCTTTGTCCTCGCGGATTCGGGGGGCTAGAGTGGTCCCAGAGCACTGGAGCATGTGTGAGATAGCTGGCATTCAGCGCTGGGTGGGCCAGGGGTCGACTGGGGGAGTTTTAGCCAGGACATAAGCTGCAGGACGACAAACCGCCACAAAGGACACCGACTCCTGTACCCCAACTTTTCACACAGCCTTTCCCCACAACAGAGGCTTGTATTCATCCCCCCACATCCTTGAGAGGGGTGAGCAGGGGGGATGGAGGGGGGGGGGGGGTGAGAGGGGAACCGGGGGGAGGGGGGAGGGTGGGTGCGGTGGTTGGTTAGGAGGAGACGACGTCTTGATTTCGATGCCAGTTGTTATGTAGGGAAGAGGGGCCGAGCTAGAGGAGAGGCAGCGTAGCCTCCCCCCGCCCCCCCCCCCCCCCACATACACACACTCTCACACACACACACACACACACACACACACACACACACACACAAACACACACACACACACACACACACACACACTCTCTCTCTCACCATCATCTGGTTGTTCTCTCTACCTCTACCAGTCTCTCCCTTTCTTCTCTACCTATCTCTTCTCTACCACTCTCTCTCTCTCTTCTCTACCTCTCTATCTCTCCCCTCTCACTCTCTCTCTCTTTCTTTCTCTCTAGCTCTCTCATTATCTCCATCGCTCTGTCTTTCTCTCTCTCCCTCACTCACTATCTCTCTCATAGTTTATCTCTCTCTCTCTCTCTCTCTCTCTCTCTTCTCTTCAACTCTCTGTTGCACTCTCTCTTTACCTATATCTATCTCTTTACCTCTCTCTGTTCTCTCTCACTCCCTAACTCTCGGTCTCGCTCCACCCCTCTCTGTTCTCTCTCACTCTCTCTCCCTCTCTAACTCTTGGTCTCTCTCCACCTCTCTCTCTCTGTTTTCTACCCCTTCTCTCTCTTCGTCTCACATTTGTGTTTCCTAAGGTCAACCACCCTCTTCTTCACACTTGGCCCTCCTGGTTCAGCACAGATATAACTTTAAACCCCTAACATGTGTAATAGCAATACCATCTATGCTGTTAACACAGAACCTATCTGTGGAGAACACATCTTCCTCATACATTCTGCAGGGATGAGCCCTTTCCTTGGGATGTACCACGTGGCACCAGGTCACACACAGTGAATTACTCTTGTGGTTAGTTATTGTTTACTGTTGTCACTTACTGTTTACTACTGTCACTTTAATTACTACCGCCACTTTTTCAATATTGCACTACTCATGTACAACACCGCACCTTAATCGTTCCTTTGCACTCCTGGTTAGAACGCTAACTTTCGTCGTCTCTGTATACTTGTACTCTGCATAATGACAATGAAGTTGAATCTAATCTAATAATCTAGTCCAGGGGTGTCAAACTCATTTTCACCTGGAGCCACATCAGCATTATGGTTTGCCTCAAAGGGTTGGTTGTAACCATAAGACTATATACATTTAAGTAACTGTCTCTGCATTTGGTTATTAGTTATTCCACTGTACAAATATTGTACATGCATTTATATACATGTACAAAAGGAAGCATCGGAACCACTGCACTCTACAGGCAGGATATTTTGCGGATAACAACATTGAAATGCATTGTGGGAGATGTAGTTGATGGTCGCTGCGCGGTACGCTGTGAAGCAGTACATGCCTTTCACGCTCTCGCGGGTCACATAAAACGACGTGGCCGGGGCCAGATTTGGCCCCGCGGGCCTTGAGTTTGACACATGTGATTTAGTCCAGTGGTTCTCAACTGGTCTGGCTTCGGGACTCACCATCACCCCTTAATGACAAGCCGCGACCCAAATCAAGGAACATTTTCAACTTCTCAAATTTATTTAACATAACATAACATAACACTTCAGTAACTGTACTATTAAACTATTCAGTCACTTATTCAGGCAATAAAAAATAGATGGCAAAATAAAATAAAAAATCCTCTTCAAAATAAAAATAAATAAAATAAATAAATAGCCTACTAACAAATAACATTTTTGTTTGTAAATTTGTAAGTTTGTATTTTTGTTTTTGTCGTACATGCTCTGATGAAGACCAAGTGTGGTCGAAACATGTTGGCGTTTTATTTAATGTATTAGCCAGTTACAAATAAAGGCTTTTTAATTATACCTTCCTCCTTCACCATTTCTGGAGTGCCTGGAGATTCCTCCTTATCATGAACTGATCCCATTTTCCAAGAGCACCCAGTATGTGAGTCAACATTTTACACCCAAGAGCTACCAGCCCCTTTCGCTGAAACATTTTTGTTTCCTGGACAAAGGCCTGCGACCCACTTTTTTGGGTCGCGACCCGCCATTTGAGAACCACTGATCTAGTCTCATCGCCGGACCCCGTGCAGCGCCGCTCACCTGAGGATCACTGAGGCGGCCCAGGTCGGGGTAGAGGTAGAACTGGATGCCCCGGTAGGCGCCCGGCAGGGTGACACCCCTGATGAGCAGCACCACCAGCATGGCGTAGGGGAAGGTGGCCGTGAAGTACACCACCTGCAGGGGGGGGGGGGGGGGGGGGGGGGGGGAGAGGGGCACACGGGCGTGACCGGGGCGGAGGAGGTTTGGCGTAGCGCGTGTTTCTCCGTGAAACCCGGAGATCACGGAGATGTAGAGAGGAGGCCGGTGACGAGCGCTTCCAAAGCAAATTTGCATTTAAGTTCAAAACAACATGGAAAAACAGATTTAGATAATCAAGCTTTTACTGGCTATACTCTTCATACTGTTTGCACATCGCACAATCGCTCTATTTTTTATCATTTATATTCTTAGTTATACCTATTTTTGATATTTATTTTGCATATGTGTACAGCTGTCCTGCACCAGGGATCGAGGGAAACGGCATTTCGGTTTTTGTGTATGTCCTGTACATTCATGAAAACTGACAATAAAGTTGTCCTGAATCTTGAATCTTGAACCTTTTTAACAGGCTGCGGACAGACATTTAATATGGGTGCTTCTCTACATCCCCGTGAATTACCAGATATACTTCCCAGATATAAATGTATTATATGTCCATTTATTGTTTATGCTACATAATTAAATAATTGGAAAAGTAATTTTTGGCATTCTGTGTCCATCTGTGTCCTGTGTCTGTCTGTTTGTCTTTTTTTGGGACTATTACATCTCCTGGTCATGTTTACATTTTAGTCAAACACGAACAACACGATCATGAATCATGTGTGAAACATATTGTCTCTTTCGCAACAAAGGCGTTGACAGGTGATCAATCTCTGCCAAGAGAGGTTAGCAACGGGGCCTTGTTCCCCTAGCGGCCATCTTGGATCTAACCACTCGGGGAGCGATGGACCAGAATGGGGAAAGATAGCCACTGTAGGTGATACTATGTATGGGATGAGGTCCTACCTTGCCAGTGGACTTGACTCCCTTCCATATACAGAAGTAGCAGATCACCCAGGCCACCGCCAGACAGATAACCAGGTCCGTGTTCAGGGAACCAATGTGGTCGATCCCTGAGGATATGCGGAGAACCCTCCGCCTGAAGGCCATTGGATGAACCACACACAAACACACACATGCACAGGCACACACACACACACACACACACACACACACACGTGCACACACACACACACACATACACGCACACGCACACACACAGGCATGCACGGACACATACGTGCACACATACACAGGCATTCACCCGTCAGATGCACAGACACACACACGCACACACACACACACACACACACACACACATACTTATATATTATATATATTAGAAGTATTTCATTACTATTAACCCTTTAAAACTGTGGACACAATTGATATGTTGTGGACTGGAGACCAGTGTGTCCTGCCTCAAAAGCAAAAGCATTTTCATTAAAGACTAAGCCGAATTTAAATAATGTACATAGACTAAATAGAGATGCAAATGTGTTTTGTGTGGCTTTTTTTTTTGCGGGTCAAACGTGTTACTGGTCAATGTTAGTGGTTGGCAGAAAAGGGCCGTTTTGGGACAGAGACAGACAATAAGTGTTGAACAGGCACTCACTCCCAAAACTCAATGACAGGGGAGGTGGTGTTGAGACGCTGATTGATAGAACTGTTGCCCCTCTGGAACTCCATACAGGAATCTTGAAAAGGGAGGAAGGACAAAAACACATTCAATCCCATAGAGAAAATCTCTCTCAGCTTTCTCAGCCGTTTCCAAGGGCAACATCGGCCAGTAAAACAATGCAGCCAGGGTTAGTCACAGGAGAGTAAAGCCACCGCCATGGTGGCATGGAATTGACATTTTAATCGTGGAAAAAGTTAAGACGTTGAGACACTGCAAATGTATACGCGACGGGAACAGCTTAGTTCAGAAGAAAGCCTATAACAAATATGTTAAGTTAATAAAAAATGGAATTAACTCTATTATTTTGTGGCAAAAATACGCATACCTAATTGGGCTGAGCTGCAGTTAAAAATGTGCCTGAAAATGCTTTATTTGAATAATATTTGGATATCATATCATTCATGTTGGTCATCATAGAGAACAAAGCCATAGACGACTATAGTACATAAATGGTCTATACAAATGAAACAAGTTTGTGTGCAAAGGTAAGACCAGCAAGAATGTAGGCTATGCATGTATGCTATACATGCTATGCTATAACATTGTCCTAAAGTTAGCTTTTGTCTGCACATCCAACCTGTGTTCCAAGTGTTGTTGCAGGAGGCCCAGGGCAGGTCCCACGTGAAAGAGTTAGAGAGGTAGAAGATAGCCCACGCCAGCACTATGATGTAGTAGACGTTCAGCAGGGCCACGATCACCTGCGTAGCGTAGCCAACCCCTGGGTGGAGCCAAGTGAAATGAGCACATTAGCAAAGGGATTCACTTTTACACCACACACATGTGTTTCTGATGTAGGCCTGCGTTCAGTGGTGCAGCAAACACGCTCCGCTCAGTCATGTGTTTTGTGTAGGAATCTTTGATAGTTTCAACTCAAAATGACCATCAAATAAAGTGGAACCTTTGGCTCTTCTCTTCAAGCACTGTGACTCTGGAAGGCTCATTGTCATTTGATAATACAATTGGAATGGTGGGCATTTTTAGCTTCTATGTGCAATCTAGAACAGGGCTACAGCAAAGTACGCCTTTGTGAGTTATCCGATTCGAAAAAGTGCGATGACTGTGTTCTAATTCAGCAAAACAAATATGATTCAAAAGGGGTGCATTGCAATGAATTTATTTGAGCTTATTCATATGATTCGCAAACTTATGAAAACATCAAATTAATCACATCGCTAATTCCTATTCATTTGTAAATCGATTGACCTTCAAACAGCGGGCAGATCTTCCTCCAGCAGGTGATGCCTCCCTGGCTGGTGTACTGGCCCAGCGCGGTCTCCAGGAAGAACACAGGGATTCCACACGCAAACAGAAAGATCAGGTAAGGGATGAAGAACGCACCTGGACAGAGAGGGGCAGAGACATGCATCTGTATCAGTTTTAGTAAAAAGCTTTTAAGAACAAGAGTAAAAAACTGACTTGACGCGACTGACTTTAGGTCTTTACTTGGCTTTTAATTCTGATTGGCAGATAATTGTTTTTGTGGTGGAATAAATTAGATTCAGCTCAAGTGCATCGTTCCACATGCTGTCCGTCTGCGTTTCGAACCGGGGGTTAAGTGATGAGTGGAGCTTTCCTGCTCTTTTCCTTTCTTTGGAAGAACAAAGCCAAACTTCATCCACTTCAGTCACTTGACTGAAGGGCAACGGTCTATAAACTACAAGGGTGACTTTTAAGTTTAAGGAGTTTGAGCTTTGACCTGAGCGCAAGGGTCAACAGGTCAACAGCCTCCTCATGCACTCTGGGAAAGTGGAGCAAAGTGCTTCACGGTATGGAAAGCATTTTGTTTTGTTTTTTTACTGAATGTTTTCCCATCATTGTGCATTTTGTAAAATGCACAGACATGTTACCGTTTTTTTTTCTGTTGTGTATTAAATAGATGAGAGACAACCACAAGTAGAACTGAAGTTATGATGGCTATTAAAACAGTGATCATTGGCATAGAATATTCAATTGGATTACATTCACAAATTCAACACAACAACTTTCAACCAAATTGATGTACAAGGCGAGGCTTGAACCATCGCAGTCAAAAAAACGACATATCGACAGGCGTGTGAACTGCTCTCCCTCCCACCCACCTCCTCCGTTCTTGTAGCACAGGTAGGGGAAGCGCCACACGTTGCCCAGGCCTATGATCTCCCCTGCCACCGACAGGACAAACTCGATCTTGTTGCCCCACTGGCCCCGCTCCGTCATCTTGTGCTCGGTGCCGGGCACGATGTCCAGGGGCCGGCTGCCCAGGCCGTTGGGCGGCTCCGCCTTGGACGGCTCGACCTCCGCGTAACATTTACGCTCTGGAAACACAGAGGGGGAAGGAGAAGAGGTGAGCTTTCACTGAGAACGACAACAGCAGATCAGACCTGAGTTTTTACTATGGTAACGTTGGCACTTTTATCCCACACCTTAGTATGCACAGCACTGAACTACAAGGTGATGAGGTCTTTCCAGTTACTGTCGGGTCATTTAGGCAGACACTTCGATCCAAAGTGATTTACAACTCGCTCGGCTGCGCGTGGGGCATCCTGCTAACACCCTTAGTACCTTCAAACACCTTGCCCACTATCATCAAACTTCTTTTAACATTCAACTTCAGATGATCCATCTTCAGAGTCATTCTTAGTGAAGACGGACTGTGAATCTTTCTTTGCCCACACGCACACACAGACACTTTATCTTAAATAGAATTGTGTCGTATTGTATTTTGTATACATTATTCTATGATTCTTTATTTAATATTTACAGTCAGTGGCAATTCTAGGTTCTGAAGGAAGCCCCCAGGAAGCCACAGTTTTACGGGGGGTATTGATATTGGGGATTTTGAATATCATAGATGAGATTTCCTGCATTCTGCTGCATTTAAGGGTGACCTGGTGGAGATCCTCAATTTATTCTGGTGGGGGGTAAATCTATCTATTTATCCATCATGGGAATGACAAATAAAGACCGAAAGGTCCCAATATATATATATTTTTTTAATCAATCCAACACAATTTTTTTAACAATCTAGAATGGTAGAATATAAGATTTGAGGATGAATTGATAGGGTGGGCTAAGGCAACGGTCTAGCTTCACCACTGTTTACAGACGTGCTTTGTATCTGCGTATTTTGTGCGTTCATGTTGTGTTGTGAATCATGTGTGTCATCAGCACGCATTATTTTAGGTGGAGCTGTAACAGCTGAAGTGTGTCAACACTTGAGAAGGCCTTGAGGAGGCCAGGAGGCCTCCACCATGAATCTTCTGCCACAGACTACGTCCCGCTGCTGAATTTAAAGGCAAAGCTAATGACAGCGCCGCAGAGTTCAGACCCCCACTCACCGACTGACGTCTGATCACTGAAGCCTGAAGGGCAATTCACTTGAGGTTGTTCAACGACACTGAGAGAACAGGAAACTGTCTGAAAGTCATTGTTATTAAATACATGAATTTGGTCAAAACAAGGTTTGACAATTGCACGATTTGAGGTCACTTGAGGTCATGGGTCCAAGATGGCTAGATGATTGTATGATTGTAGATTATATCCATAGACATATAGGTATAGGCATTTTTATTCACAGTTATTCACATATTCTGAAAGTGTACTTTCTAAGCTTTCCAACGATGTGTAACACATGGAAATCTGATAATATTTGGAGAAGTTGTGGCAATTTGAAAGTAGGCACATCACAAAAGCTAAAACTGAGAAAAAGCCTCCTAAAGATTTGCATATAGTCACCTCTCTCTCATGGCTGGGGTGCACAATGATGGTCATTTGCATCTCATTTAGATAATGATAATGTTATATGTTATGAAACATGGAGAGGCTTCTGCGTGACCCGACACATATTGTACTTGCCTTATCAGCCACATTTGAACAATGCCCATGCAATAATTCTGTCCACTCTATCTCTTATATTGGCCCACTTCAACAACTGAAGTTATGTGTGCCAGACAATCCAAACAGAGACCTTTGTCATTCCCCACATGCAAGTGGGAAATGATCAACCACATGGATGTTACACATTGACATGTTTAAACCGCAGTTGAGCCCATTTTAGGGTAACACATTAACTTTTAATTATAACGAGTCGATGCAATTAAGACGTAATGAAAACAAAGCATAGCAGCTGACAACATAGCATCCCAGAAGAAGGTGAAAACAAATGTGACCCATTGTCACCACATACAATTGTATGACACTATGTATCTGCACTTCTGATTTTAAAGTGAAGCCTTGTTAAGATGTTTACACCAGGGCGGTAGTGCTAGTAGAGTCCGGACTCAAGAGGTTTTTTTTATGGTCTTTATGGACTTGTCTCGGTCTCTGCCACTGGTCTTGCCAAATATGGCATTTGGTCTCAACCGAGTCTAGGTGTCTTTATTATGTTTAGAACACTGGCCACACACGCTAGTTTGTCTTTGTGCGCCTTGCATCTGCAAGTGCCCTGCTAACGTAACGTTATTGTCTTTCATTTTCATTGATTCACACACACTGACAAACAAAGATGTCCGCAAATTCTGCCCTAATAAAATATAGCGGAAGATGTGTTCTTGGACATATTAAATATTATATATATATGAAATATATAATACATATATTTAATGCATACGACTTGTTTTTTCTGTCTTGGACTCGACAAAGGTGGTCCTGACTACAGCGCTGGTTTACACATTGCTACACTGGATGAACATGAAGGTCTCCCCTCCAGAAGGCGATGAACACTAACGGACAACACGGCTGGGTTGAAAATATGAAAACAAGTTTCAGTTTGTTCGCCCGTTTGCTCTTGTGACCAGACAACGTTTTGGCCACGCGCCATGTTTAGCCCTGGGACGTGAGAACTACTTCTTTATCAGTTCAATGATTAACCACCGGGGAGTTGGCAAGGAAAACCTACAAAAAAAACCCCCACACTGAATTCTAGCTGACAGGATACAGGTGACAGGGAGGAAAAGTGGACGCAGTGCCCAATCGCAGGTTCACACACCGCATACAGTATGTCAATACCTGGCCTACATAGAGAGAGCAGTGTGCGGGGGGAACGGGGGAGACCGGAGGGTTAAGTGATTGAGCTAGGAGCCGGGCAGACCCCTTAGCCAGCCTGTGTTCAGGGGCCAGGGCAACTCAAAGAGCCCCTCTCTGTGAAGGAAACAGACAGCTCACTGAGCGTGCTCACTCCTGTCAACTTGCATTATAACAGGCCTCCCACCTCTCTCTCCTGCTCTCTCCCTCTCTCTCTCTCTCTCTCTCTCTCTCTCTCTCTCTCTGGAGCCCTCCCTCTCTCTATCGTGTTCTCTCTCTTGATCTCTCTCTCTTTCTCTCTCTCTCTCTCTCTCTCTCTCTCTCTCTCACCTCCCACCTCTCTGGCTCCCTCCCTCTCTTGCGCTCTCCCGCTCTCTCTCTCTCTCTCTCTATCACGCTCTCTCTCATTCTCTCTCTCCCTCTGTCTCTATGCCCCTATCTTTATAGCTCTCTCTCTCTTCCCCATGTGTGTCTATCTCCCTCTCCCTTGTTCCCTCCCTCTCTC
Organism: Urophycis tenuis; assembly: GCA_036785325.1. NCBI lineage: Eukaryota > Metazoa > Chordata > Actinopteri > Gadiformes > Phycidae > Urophycis > Urophycis tenuis. The sequence goes on along the minus strand of JAXIVH010000020.1, from coordinate 249,064 downwards.
ACGCTCCCTCTGGGTCTCTGTCTCCGCCTCATTGTCCCGGCTCACGATGATAACGGACAAGCTGTCTAGCATGGCTGCTAATAACTCAGAGATTACCTGCGTGACGCAAGTAAGCATGCTGCTCACAAGTGTGAATGTGCATATATAAACATGGGTCATTTAATGTACAGTTAACACAATGTACAGCTAACACAAGAACAATGACCCATTAGTTAACATTAGTCGCTGCAGTAATAAGAATGATTAGATAGCATTAGTATAGGGCTTAGGGTCAGGGTTAAGGTTAGGGTTTTTGGTTGAGTGAATATTGTATACATTCACACCTTAGTGACCTGTTAAACAGTTAATGAACTGTTAGTGAATCGTTAGGTAACGTTTATTACTGCATTGGCAAATATTAAAGCACGGTTAATGAATGCACCCTTATCATAAAGGGCAACCAAAAAAAGTGTTGCTAACCATCGCACACTGTACCCCAACATCTCTTTCACTCACCCACACCCACAGCCACACACACACACACACCGGGCTACTTCCACAAAATAATCCTTAACATCCCACTTGGTTGGATTCCCATCTGTTCTCATCAAGGCACACATTAGTGGAGATTGGTTGGTTCTTGAGTTCAGGTTTGAAACCCCATTGAGTTCCAAACCTTGGGAATGTGCCCGCTCTGGCACTGGGTAGAGGTGGAAGGCCTGTGTGTGTGTGTGTTTGCGTGTGTGTGTGTGCACTGCACGCGTGTGGATGCCGGTGCCCCTGTGTGTGCGGTTGTGCGCGCACACTGATGCATGTGCCTCTGCGTGCATGGGTTAAAGCACGAGATGCATGCATGTGTGTGTGTGTGTTCTCATGTGTGTGTGTGTGTGTGTGTGTGTGTGTGTGTGTGTGTGTGTGTGTGTGTGTGTGTGTGTCTGTGTGTGTGTGTGTCTGTGTGTGTGTGTGTGTGTGGGGGGGGGGGGGGGGGTCTGGGGTGCTCAGACCCATGGTAAGAGCCAAACTCCCCAATACTTGAGCCAAACTGTGGGCTGTGGTAAAAATAGAGCCCCTTGTTTCCAGAACGTACTTGGTGGGAATGAGGCTCTGAATGAACAAAAGCAGTGCAGCTCCTCTTGTGTGCTGTGGCTTTGTGCTGGCGGATGAGAGCTCACACTATCCAGCCTGCACACCCAGCCTCACTCTCTGCTGCTTCACTTTACTTACTGCTGCTGGTGCTGGGACACCGTTGCCCCGCTCAGCCCATACGGGGCAAGTCAAACGTTTTTCATGCCGTCTTAATGATGAATATTAGAAAACATCCGTTTGCCATTTGCAGTCACGCCAGAACCCAGCGGCGAAACAACCTTATGAAGAGATAGCAAGAGGTCACTCTATTAACTTAAGTGGTACGTTTCAAGGCCAACAGCATACAGGTACATGTGCATTATAGCAACATTAAATGACGTTTCCAGACCCTTTCATTACATCCACGAGTAACAAACTATACAGTAGTTAATGATTCCGTTACACAGGAATCCTGAGCTGTTGGGTATTTCCCTCTGCATGTTTGATAAAACACAAGCATTGTGTCACCAGGAGAATTTGATGCATTTAATGGGTCAGTTTTGCTCTATAGTGATAATATGACAGATTAAGCATTGCCGGTTTGTTTCAGTGTACATTACAGGCGGTATATTAACCACCACGCTAACCACGGCTGGGTCTTCCATTACAAAATCAAGCATACGCTTAATTCTGATGTGGGGGAATATCGTTATTTCTTCATCTTTGGGTGGCCGATTTGACAAAATGATTTGACCAACCACCTTAGGAAAAGGTTGAGCTCCAAAAATATAATCACCTAGAAAACAGGAAATATGTTTATTCAGCGTGACGAGTTTCCGTTAGATGGCAACTCGTCTGGCCTGTTGAAATGTGCCTTTACTGATGACCGCCTTTCATAAAAGTGTAAACGTACATAAAAAAAAACACATAACACAGAAAACAAAAACTGAACTACCTCAAACGAATATGAACCTAGGCGCAAAGACACTCAAAACAAGGCTTTGAATCTTTGTTGGCAAAGTCTAAGTTTATGCTGGCTAAGTCTAAGTCTAAGTCTATGCTGGCCTAGGACTCAGTACAATAATATGAACTGAGACACAACCACACTCAAAACCAGGCTTTGAATAACTTGACATCACTTTACTTCTGGTCGAAAGGTAAAACAAATGAATGAAACAGGGATGGTACATGCCATCTAATACAAAGTGAAGCCTCAGTGGCTAACAAATCAAAGAAGAACTCAATCAAGAACATAAATGCACACTGAACAGGTGAAACAAATGAGACAATCAATACAATGTCAATGAATAACCCCACACTAATGAACAGAGCCACCTAACGGCAAAAACAAAACCTAAACTGTGACCAAAATGCCACTCAAAGTATATATGTTGTCTTTTTTAAAAGTTATTTTCTTTCTTCCTTTTTTCTTGGTCTCTTGCTTGTTCTCTGTACTGTATTAAATTGTAATGCTGTGTGTGAAATCCATTTTCTCTGTATTCATTGTATGCGTCTGTCAAAATAACACAAACTGTTGGTGTCGAATGATTTTTCTTCAAATGTACACTTGGACCCACCACTGCAACGGGAGTGTTTGCTTTACTTTACGAACAACAAAACCAAATCAATACTCCTAATCAATACTCCTACTACTTGTGTGGTCCGGAAACATAAAATGTATGTGGTTTTCCCTGAAACTTAACACGTGTCATTTTTAGAAGGACCTGGCTATTGATTAGGTCACCATACGCGTTCATCTGATTGGTACACCATCGGAGACAAGGCGGAGACAGGGTTGGTACTTAGATTTGTTTGCCTAGTCACAGGTGTGGGGAAACGTGAGCTAGCGCTGGAAGTTAGCCTCCTTAGCAGCGCTTCCAATTCCACTGTCACAACCATACCTGTCTCAGCAGCTGTACAGACCTAGCCATCGACATCTGGCACGCACGTCTCTCGTTAGTCTGATGATCACGTTTTACATCCTACTGTGTACTGTGAAAATAACTGAAAAGCTCACTTTTATTTTCAAAAACAAATATGTCCATGTCTCTAAGCAGCTGAAAGTTGTTTGCTACTGAGTTGACACTGATCATTTCAGTGTACCATTCGTCACCATGAAATAAAATAAAATGACTCTCTCTCTCTCTTACTCTCTCTCTCTCTCTCTCTCTCTCTCTCTCTCTCTCTCTCTCTCTCTCTCTCTCTCTCTCTCTCTAACTCTCTCTCGCTGTCTCTTGCCCATATAGATGTGAACATGTTTAGAAATCAGAAATCCCAACATGCATTCTAACTAACTCACTACAAAAGAGGATCTCAGCAGCACTGAAGGACCACAGTTATGTTCTCATTAGCTACGGATAAAGAAAGCAAAGCTTTTTTTTTTTTTAACACATGCATCTCCACACTGTGCAAATCCGCCTGAAGAAATACACAATAATCACCCCATACCTCAGTCATTGCACTGCCATTCACGATTCCAATTCCAATCACAAACTAACCAACATCAAACTCAACCGTTTTTTTTAACGTTTTTTTTTTTTAATTTCCCATTCCTCAGGTCGACACGACAACCAAAACGTTCAACCGACAACGTCATTCAAAGTCATCTACCCAAATGACGTAACGCTTCCAAAAGTTGGACTCTTGAGTCAGGTAAAAAAAAAAAACACAACAACAACCAATAAAAAAAACCCCCATGGCTCACCTTTCATGGTAGCATAGAGTGCAGGCTCCGGGCAGGCGAGTCTAGGTGAGCGATGAGGTGGCTGGCTCCACTATACCGCACGCATAGCAGTGCAGGGGACACGGCGGCTGCAGAAACCTTTGGTGCAGCCCTCAATGAGGCTTCCTCCTGCAGCCTCTCTATAGCCCTGCGTCTCCTCCTCCTCCTCCTCCTCTTCCTCCTCCTCCTCTTCCTTCTCCCCCTTCCCCCCCCCCCCCCCCCTCCTCCCCCACCAGGCCCATTCAGAACAACACCACCCTCAACCCCCCCCCCACCACCCCCCCCCCCCCCCCCCCCCCCCCACCCCAACATACACGCTCTGTCTCAGGCTGACGAGAGGTCTGAGCTGTCCTCGCCTGGTGGAGGGATTGCGTAACCTCTTGACACACACACATACACACACACACACACACACACAAACAAGTGTGCGCACACATACGCACACACACACACACACACCCTCACGCTCTGTCTCTTTCTCTCTCTCAGTCTCAATCTCTCGCATTCTCTTTCACTGTCTGTCTCTCCCTCTGTCTGACGCTATGGCACTCTGTCTCTGTCTGTCTGTCTCTCTCTCTCTCTCTCTCTCTCTCTCTCTTTCTCTCTCTCTCTCTCTCTCTCTCTCTCTCTCTCTCTCTCTCTCTGTCTCTGGGGACTGTGTCCATAGACCAACCAGAACTAGAAGGGGACTATACTAGTCCACACATACACACACACACACACACACACACACACACACGCATGCACGCACCCACGCATGCACACACACACACACACACACTCACACACACACACACACACACACACACGCATGCATGCACCCACGCATGCACACACACACACACACACACACTCACACACACACACACACACACACACACACACACACACACACACACACACACACACACACACACACACACACACTCACACACTCACATTAACCCACCCACATTTGAACATGCACACACATTCTATGCAGTAACTGAGGGATAGTTGAATATTTTGGGGGTTCAAAGGCCCAGCAAACCATAAAAGTCACTTCACACACACATCAACACACACACTGACCATTCAGTCAGGTCAGCTGAGTTTTCAAGGCTGTCCTTTCTGACCGTAGTGTTATTAAAACATCAGTCCATTTGCTGGAGCCCGGACTCCCAGAAACACACATCCTTGATTCAGAACTCCACCCCTCCCCTCAACGACCGGATCCGTTCCCCATACTCCCAAACAGACCCCTCGGCCCATTCATTACACTTTCCCATAGCGGGGGTCCCATAGCAGGGTTTGTGTTGGGGTCATGTGCCTCCAACAATCCCCAAGGGCTGTTAGCTGGGGGGTGGGGGGGGTGGGGGGGGGGGGGGTGGGGGGGGGGGTAAGGGAGTTATGGGCTCTCTCAGTGACAGGTTGACTAAAGAGGGGAGAGAGAGTGATGTTTACCATTTACCATTTAGTCATTTAGCAGACGCGGATAATGTGGGTGAGGGTCAGGGTTAGACGCATGTCATTAAGCCGCAGGGGGGTTCGGGGGGGAAAGTTGCCTCTTGGTAGGCTTAGAACGTTGGGGTTCAATTCCCGGGCTTCACCTGGGAGTAAAAACGCCCTGAACCCCACCGTGTCCCTGTCCCTGCATCATGCGACATGTCCTCCTGTCTGCTGACAGGTTCCTCTGTGGAAGGAACCACTCAATTAGCATTCAGACAGGAAGACAAGCAGAAGAGGGGAATTAGGAGAACGTGTGAGTTTTTTGTTAAATGCAGGGGCGAGCAAGCAGGGGCGAAACATCTTGCACAAGGATGCTTGCAGCACATGGGGGTTTGAACCCAGAACCTTTCACCCTCACCGCCTGACTACATGGAACCAATGCTGCATGATTGGTTATGATTAACTCAAAGAGAAGATGAACATATGCTAATTCTTTGTGTATGCTACTTTGTATTGTGAGATTTATGTACATTTATGTATATTTGTACATATTTTTACATGAGAATTTTATATTTATATTTTACTGTTTACATCTATACTGTCTTTCTTTTCCCTTGAACATTCAACTGGAGTATTTGTAACAAATGCAATTTCCCTCAGGGATCATTAAAGTATTTCTGTCTGTCTGTCTGAACTTCAATAATGGCAGATGGGGAAATGCAGTTGTTTATGAAAAAATCATTACAATTTCTAGGAAAGCAAACATGGACAGAGTACATGGGATCTATCGTAGTGGTTGTATGCACCCGAGCCTTCACTGAAAATGATGTATCATATATTATATGTTAGTGCATGTACGAACAACAAAATAGTAATCATATTGTTTCAAATGTTCTGCTGCCTTTGAAAAAAACATCACTATTGAGATTAAATCTTCAAATGAACGAAGAGTCTGTGCGTTGGAAGTTGTGAAAGTTTTGCACACAAATACACACTCTGTGTCGACATTGTGCTGTTCCACGCAATCAAAGTTTCATAGCCTGGCGCTGAACAAACACGTCGGATGAAGAGGAATCGAGGGAGCTCACATCAAAAAAACATGAACTCTCAAACGCATTTTCCACCATCCCGGCCTTCGTCTTATCAATATTTGATGCGGTGCCAAAACTATTTTAGCACATCTAAATCGGGCAAAATTCAGACAGTATTTGCGGTGCATTTCTGCACAATGCAACAAAGGTTTGTAACTTTAGGTTTATTTGGCGATGCCCAATCAGAAATCCATGAGGAACCCCATGACGTTGATAGCTAACGGTCATGTCCAAATCACAAGGCCGCCTCTCTCTCCTTTAAACCCTGTCCCAACCCATTATTGAAATGGCTTAATATTGCCAATCGCTCCAAAAGACATGATTCTTGCATTTGCTTTGTTGCATTTGAAAAGTGAAAATACACAGGTGTGATGAATAATATCAAGTTTAATTGGTTGTATTGGTTAGGCGGGCACTGTGATGGACATTTACTTACATGTTGTTGTCATGATAGATTGACAAGTGAAAGTTACAAAAAAATTTGGATATGAGTGTATTGTGAATGTGGTAGCCAACTACAGGAACTACAGCCTCAAAGGCAGGGTAATTGTATTTGATTGTGAGCTGGCGCCATCTAGAGTTCGCTAATGGAACCTTCCAAGAGGTTGACTTACTAGCGGTTACAGCATGTGATATGTGACTCTGTGTTGGTTAACAGGTATAGTACTGAATCCATGAGGCGAGGTGAAATCAGACACATTTTCATCATGGGATGGATACCGGCGATCAAAACTCATCATGGAATGGATACTCAGGATGATCCGCCCACCTGGGTAAAGACATGTTGTTGTTACTATAGACCATGATGACAATGACATCATCAAAGTAAAAACAGATGATCTTCTGCAACATCCCATTGTGTAACAGGATTATTAGGAACAGTGTTGCCACGACACTATTGACTACGCCAGTCTCACTAGCAGCTCCACAATGACACGTAGCGGCATTGGCTCAGTAGGTCGAGTGGTTGGACAGAGCGGGTTGTCCACTAACCGTAGGGTCGGTGGTTCGATCCCCTTGATCCCCCCCCAACAGTCGCTTTGGACAAAAGCGTCTGCTAAATGCCCCTTTACCCTTTACATGTCTCTGAAACCACTGTGTTTGTACGTCTGCAAAACAACAAACTAGTGAATGGCCTATAAACACAGCACACATTCACTGCTAAGTAAATACTACAGGGAAAAACCTCCCCATACTCACATTGGCAGCTGCACAAAACGAATGTTTTTATTCAGCATCTCGATAGAATTCATTTCCTCCTCGGTGAGGGAAAAATCAAATATCTGCAAAGAGAAACAATAACCTCCATTGAAAAATTGTTCGTTATCGATCACTGCAACTCATAGTACAACTACAAGTTGGAGAGAGTTGATTCATTCCAATGCTATTACATAATATCCTTTCATAGTCAGCTCGGGTCCTCCCTATTGCAAAATTAACAACGATTAACGATGATGAGATAATTTTTGTGAAGTATTTTGAATTTTGACCTCTATAAGGTTGCATTTGTTGTTAACATTGTAATTTCAATATTACACAAAAAATACTAAAGAAAAAGCAGTAGCTCAGTAGGCAGAGCGGGTGGACAGAGCGGGTCGTCCACTAACTGTGGGGTCGGCGGTTCGATCCCCTTGATCCCCCCCCCCCCCCCCCAACTGTCCACATGTCAAACCCCACAAAATGTACTGATTCTAAGTCGCTTTGGTCAAAAGCGTCTGCTAAATGCCCCTGTTACCCTTTACCTTACTTTAATACAACTGATCCCATTGACTCAGCTGGACCGCTTGACATGTCCGCCGTTGGCCCCGACCGAACGCGTCACGCAACGCACCTGGAAGTTGTGGTGTATCCGCTGGGGGCTGAAGCTCTTGGGGATGACCACCACCCCCCGCTGCACGTTGAACCGCAGGGCCACCTGGGCGCTGCTCTTCCCGTACTTCCTGCCGATGGACACCAGCGCCTCGTCTTCCAACAGAGGCGGGCTCTGTAGGTTCACCCTGCGGGGTCAGATTTTGCGTCAGGCTACGCTTCGGACGAGCGGTTCTCGGATGCACACCGTTCCCGGAGTTCAAACCAGGGCACGTCAAGGTTGTTTTTTTAGGGTTGTGACGCACCGATCTGGAACGAACTTCAGGAGCACGGACTCAGCACTGTGTTGCTTTAAATCAGGTTTGCAAATGTTTCTGTTCACCCTAGCTTTATATACAAATCTCCACAATCTCCACAATCTCTTACTATGCTTTTATTTAACATGTTGTCAATGATTGTTGTTTGTTGTCTTTAAATGTTTTTCCTTTGAATGCTCTTTTTAATGGGATTCCTGACAATGATTCCCGACAACAACCTTGTGTTTGACAGCGGCCCATAAACCTGCCTTGCTTAAATGGGGGGGGGGGGGGGGGGAGGGGATAGCAGATAGCATAGTGGCTACAAGCTGAGTGTTTGTCTCGTGTATCCCAAAGTGGTTCAGCGTTGTTATCTTTTTGATAGCAACTCACAATACCGTGAGCGCATTCATGCGCAGCCCTCCGGCGAGAATCGCACCCCCAACCCCTCCGCGCTAACAGAAGTTACCAAGATGGGTCCCTGGAGGTGCCGATGGGACTGTACCCCACCACCACCACGCCCTTCTGCCGGCAGTACTCCAGCAGCTTGGGCTGCGTGAAGTAGGGGTGGCATTCAATCTGGAGGAACAACAAACACAACAACACAAATCAAACCCGAGTGCAAGAGTGAGGATCGTCCCGTCACCGGTGGGCGTCGCCCTAATGCGAGTGTGTTTTTATTGCCGTTGTTGCAAACGCTCTGAGGGCGGAGCCAAGTTGTTTGTCGGCCGTCACGTCACATCACGGGAGCTTGTGTTTGATGTTCGGCACACTGTGGCCAAGTCAAAGTCCTCTGTGTCACAGTGCAACAGGGGCAATAGATTGTCCTTTTCATCCTGACACATGAAGTTGAAGTTTGTTTACGTACATATCTAGACCATCAGCATTTCTGAACACACTTAATTGAGTATAGGCTGTTGTGTTAAATACGTTGGTGATCTTTGACTCATCTATTAATCATTGCGCAACATGCTATATCTATAGTATTAGGAATGTCTTGTCCTGCCTGTTGTGCCTGTGCACTTTATCTGTTTCACCGTGGGAGGGTGAGAAACGTACTCTCGATTCCTTTGTATGTCTTGCCATGTGGAGGAATTGACAATAAAGTGACTTTGACTTCGACTTGATACATCTGTGTTATCAGTACACAGCTTTGAAACATCTGATATTGCAATCAGCAACTTTGAAACATTGTAAACCCTGACCTTGAAACAGCCGAAACTGCAGCGCGGCCTTAGTGCCACTTAACGCCTCAATCAGCCTTCACCTCATCTCCTAACCCATATACTAGGCGTTTTTTCTCTCCAAAAACCAAAATGGGAAAGGAAGTATAGGTATACACTTTTGATCCCGTGAGGGAAATTTGGTCTCTGCATTTATCCCAATCCGTGAATTAGTGAAACACACTCAGCACACAGTGCTCACACAGTGAGGTGAAGCACACACACTAATCCCGACGCAGTGAGCTGCCTGCTACAGCAGGCGCTCGGGGAGCAGTGAGGGGTTAGGCGCCTTGCTCAAGGGCACTTCAGCCGTTCCGACTGGCCGGGGTTCGAACCGGCAACCCTCCGGTTACAAGTCCGAAGCCCTAAGCAGTAGGCCGCGGCTGCCCCAAGTGCAAATGAAAAGTACTCATGGAGGGAGGACACTGCCTGTCTTTTCCACCGCGGAAATAAGATTACGACTGTCGGTTGAGGCGACAACATACTGGAAGGCTGGAAGCGTATTTGCCCGGTGTGTTAAACATGGACCTCACGGACACACAAACAAACACTGTCACACACCACAGTGTCTACACTCCTCAGCTCTGGGACGGCGCTGCCTACCGACTACCACCACGGCACCGACCATGGTTGGTGCCTAGCTTGGGGGGGGGGTTAAAGGTCAACTCCACCTGGTTGGACACGGGCTTGTGCTTGAGGCCTGGCTTGTTGAAGATCAGCTCCAGCTGGCGGCGGTTGAAGTTGGACACGCCGAGAGACTTCACCAGGCCGGCGTCTTTGCACGCCTCCAGCGCCTGTTTCACGAGAGACATGGCGTGGTCTTAACCCAAACACCCGCACACACGGTTACAGGAGACGGACAAAGAGAGACACCTTTTTTTGTGTGTGTGTGTGTGTTGGTGCAGGGAAACATAAGGGGCTTCAAGCTGGGACACACCAAAGCAGACCCACGACAGACAGAAACCTTTCGATGGCTTTATGTAATGATAAACGAGATGATGCTCATAATACAGATGTTCATATCAATGGCTGTTGCTCCATCATCATCGATGCTCAGAAGCAGAGAAGGACGCTCACCTCCCAGGTTGCACACAGGTCTGTGGGGTGGTAGCAGTACTTTCCGTTCTCGTCTTTCGGATAGAAGTCTTTGCCGGGCTGCAAAGGTGCAAATGAAGCATATTCACAAATGCAGCGCATGCGTCATAACGATAACTAGACCGTCGCCTTAGTTTTTCCAAAACCTCCGTAACTCGCGCTGTACACAACAAAAGGGCTTATCCCCATCCCCATCATCTTCCAGAAGAGACTCAAGACTCACTTGTTCAGGGTTCAAACATCCACCCCCCCCCCCCCCCCATGTTATCCAACACAGGACCAAACGACCACATCATAATGCATCATAATGTCGTCTCTATAATTGATAACGTCTCGTTCAATAATCAAAATGAAGCCACTGTGAGCCAGCAGTGAACCCAGGCGAGAGGTCACGTGGCTATGCTGACCTTGAAGGCCATGGGAAGCTCCACGATGTAGAGGTCCACATAGTCCAGTTGTAGGGCCTTCAAGGTACTCTCTAAGGCCGGCCTCACCAGCTCTGGAGGGTGGAACGTGGACCACAGCTGGGGGAAAAGGGGTGGAGAAGTTACAGGAAGACACCTTAATCAAACCCCCTGGCAGTTTGAGTTTGAACAGCGAGGGACGCAATGACAGACGCTTCTTGAGATCTTGGCTCTGTTCTATTTCAACGCTTAACCAAATGTAAAAGCTTTATTTCTGTTTCGATGACTATTATATTTGACATAAAGGCCTATGATTTGATTTTTTTGATATTGCAGGCTATTTCTTATGCAGCCTCTTGAGATACAACGTTTCTTTCTTCGTCATTCTGTTTGCTATGGCTTATTGTCTGTTCTTAATTAACTATGCATTCCCGTGGCATATTCTTGTTCAACAGGTCTCCGAGTATAGGGCTACCTCTGTGAACAAGTCAACTTGTTTGACGGCAGCATTTTAAAAAATAAAATCAGTTGCAGAATCATAACCAGATCCCATTTCAGTTCTACCGATTTTTAAAACTGTTATCAGCATGAAGTCCGCCACCGCAGAAGACGTCCGTCACCGTAGTCGCTACTACTTACGCACCTTTCCACAGTAGAAAATATCCTCTCTCTTTACTGTCCCGTCCGCAATCTTCTCCCGGATAGCTTGGCCCACTTCATGCTCGTTGAAATACACCAAAGCCCCATCCAAGTGTCTGTAGCCAACATCAATGGCGTGCTTTACACACTCCAGCGCTGTACCTTTGGCTGTCTGGAAAGACGTGAAATGTTTGCAACAAAAAAAACAAAAACGGAAACAAATGTAAAAACTACACCCTGGAATGACAACAAGAAACACAAACTTACCGTTCTGGGGTCGGCGTAGGTCCCCAGACCCAGGAGGGGGATGCGATTCCCATCACTAAGCGGAACGGTGTGGCTCTCTGCTGTCAGATTCATGTCTGTGAGTGTACAGTAGAGTCGGTGCAGCTGCTGCTTCTAGGAACTTTAAAGACGGCCCCTATCTGCTGCTTCCAAATAGATGATGTATTGGGCAATCACTGAGCTGGGCTCTGGGGCTGAATTATCGGATTTATCTTACAAGGCAATCACGACCTGCCCTTGTGAACTGTTTGTTTGTGTGTCTGTTTACTTAGTGTATAATTCCTAGCCGGGACCGTTTGGTTTGATCTTTGATGAATGGGGTTTACTCCCTGCAGTGAGTCAAACGGCATTGTCTGATTATTATTTGTATGTCTTTCTGTAGTCTTTTTATTTATTTATAGCGTTTTAGGTTTAGATTCATTCCTTATTGCTTGTACTTTGTTATTTGGTTAGTAACTTGTACCTTTTTAATAAAGTGTTATTCTAAATTTTATATTCTAGTCAAACCGGCCTTGATTGCACTTGAACCGAGAGATGTATCTATTCTAATCTATTGGCCTAGAACCGGATGGGGGATGAAGTGAGTATTCATTTATGAAATGAAATGAATGAAATGAAAATACATTTTGTCTGTTAAAGAAGGAGTTGCAGGATTGTTGTTGTTGGTGAGTACTTAAGGAAGAACAACCTGTGTTGTAGCTTCTCTGTTGGTAGAGCTAACTCACATAGTCACTCTCTGCTGTCATTGCGGTTGGTATCGGTGTCGTCGTTGTTGAATAAGACTGCAGCGAGTAGCAACAGATAAATTGCTAGTGTTGTTAGTGTCAGCTTTAGCGTCGACCGGCAAACTAAAAGACCGGTCGAACAAAGTCAATGGGAGTGGCTCTGCGGGAGTCTGGAGTGATCTTAGTTTCTGTTAGGGCCCGGAGGGTCTGGTGGCCGGTTGAACCCGTCAAACAATGGGAGTCGCTCTGCAGGAGTCGCTCAAGGAAGCCCTCTAGCAGCGCTCTGCTAACCCTAACCCTTGTGCATTGCATTGTGTATTGTAGCCATAATAATAATAATAATAAGAATAATAATCATTCATTTTATTTGTATAGCGCTTTTCAGACACCCAAAGTCGCTTACAAAATGAAACAAAGAACGAAGAAAGACGACAGTACCGCATATATACATAAATACAGAGATACATACATACATACATACATACAGAGATACATACATACATACATACATACATACATACATACATACATACATACATACATACATACATACATACATACATACATACATACAGAGATACATACATACAGTACATGCATACATACATATATACATACATACATACATACATACATACATACATACATACATACAGTCCAATGGGCCGAGATGCAGGGGAGAGTGGCGGGGTGGGATGAGGGGGTGGCGGGGTATGAGGAGGGGAGAGGGCAAGGGAGGGGATGGTTAGGGTTATGGATGGGGGAGGTCTTGTGAGAAGAGGTATGTTTTTAAACGGGATTTGTAATCCCTATCTCAGTCAGGACATCTACCCCACGGCCCCAATACTCTCGCAGGGTTACCTGCGAGAGAGAGAATGTATTCGCCTATCGGCAATATTTTGACAGGTCTTGTCAAATCGACAAATCATTTGAAAGAGATTCAAGATAAATCGTTTACTGCAACAATTAGACATGCCTAATTATCTCCTACTCGCGCACATACACACACGCACACACACGCACCCACCCACACACACACTCGCACGCACACACACACACACACACACACACACACACTCACACGCACACACACACACACGCACACGCACACACACACACACACGCACACACACACGCACATGCACAGACACACACACACACACAGGGTGGCAGTAGCTCAGTGGGTAGAGCGGGTGGACAGAGCGGGTCGTCCTCTCACCGTAGGGTCGGCGGTTCGATCCCCTTGATCCCCCACCTCCTCCAACTGTCCACATGTCGAACCCCACAAATGTACTGATTGTAAGTCGCTTTGGAAAAAAGTGTCTACTAAATGCCCCTTTATCCTTTACACACACATGTTCTTCTCCCCATACTGGTGGAGGCGGGTAGAGGTGTGTAGGGTAGTGGTGCAACCTCTGAAGGGTACCATACAGCATCCTCAGCTGCTTGGATTTCATGTAAAACCTCAGTGAAACTACATTGTCGAGGTCTCGTACCTCATTCAGACCGTATAGGTAAAATCTGTAAGTGTATATTTCAGTTAAACCTCAGTATGTTTTGTTGAAAATGTTATTACAACATGTGAGTTTTACATTTTAACAAGACAAGACAACAAGACAAACCTTGAAAAGTTGATTCCTTCCGGCTGTGACTTTAAAAGATGGATAATTCTGATTAAAAAACACAGTCCTATGTTTAAACAATGAATAGAATACATAAAAATACACGAAATATAGTTGATACTTACCAGAAAACTGGTGTTGGGTGGACATCTACGGAAACGGTAAATGCTAAAATACACAGATCTTTCATTTAATATTTCAAAACGTTATAAAAAAAGAAGCAACGTGTGTAGAAACGCAAAGTCTTTTTACCGCTGGACATCGTGCTGAGTTTGAGTGGTACGTCTTGGGTCTGCTCCATCATACAAACAGCTCAGGATGACAGTGTATTTATACCCGTATTTCTTACATTGAACACAACTACCCAGTCTCTTTTGTAAGTAGTAAGAAGAAGTCTTTTGTTTAAAAAAGAAAAAAAGAAGAAAAAAGAGATAGAGAAAAGGAGACAGGAATTAGGTGTTCATGAGTAGTGAGGTGACTTCTTAAAGTTACACATTTCTGTGAGAAGTCATGGGGGGGGGGGGGGGGGGGGGAAGCCCTGAGAAACTCTATGTGTGTGTGTGTAGTACTACAAGTACTACAAGTAGTACTACAGGGAGAAGAAAGTGTGTGTGTGTGTGTGTGTGTGTGTGTGTGTGTGTGTGTGTGTGTGTGTGTGTGTGTGTGTGTGTGTGTGTCTGTGTGTGTGTGTGCGTGCGTGCGTGTGTGTGTGTGTGTGCCTGAGTAGGAGATAATTTCCACAACACGTGTAGGCACGGCATAGGCATGTCTAATTGTTGGACTAATGACAGGGAAGTTTCAATTGGCAAGAGTAAACGATTTGTCGATTTGATTTTTTCTTTTTTTTGGGGGGGGGGGGGGGGGTCAACCCTAGGCGAGAGGTCAAACGGTCAGACCTGTCAAAAAATTGACAACAGGTGGATACATCCTCTATCTCTTGCAGGTTGGGTTGGGTCGGGTCAAGAAATGTTCACTTTATTGTCGGGGCGGGTGGGGCGGGTCATTCAGGATTAAATATGTCCAATACAGCCTACTTCATGACAACACTGTTGGGTAAATCGCCTGCGACCTGACCTCACAAAGCGGACGAGTTCAGCGAGTGGGAAGATTACGGTGAAGAAGACGGCGAGAAAGACGAGGTTCAGTGCTACATTGACAGCCAGTTCTTGTGGGATGGGGATGATGTTCAAGGAACTTTCTGGGAGTCGCAGTCAAAGGCCTTCCCTCTGATGCCAAGGTGGCAAGGATGATTCTCTGGATCCCAGCAACAAGTGCATGGAGCGAGTGGACGTTCAGCTCAGCCGGAGTCCAGGCGAAACAGACTAAACCCCGGCACAGTTGATGCCATTCTCTTTATGCAATGTGCCGCAGGTTAAATGCCAGTGCCTTCATGAAAATTGCCATGGTACAGTTTATAACTCTATTATGTGCTATAAGAAACCTTTAGAAAACAGGTCTGTAGGCGGACGCTCTGTTTTAGCCTATGTGGTTAATATGTTGTTTTATTCTTTTTATTGCAAATAATACCTACACAAATGACAGCCTAATTTTATTTTATGATATATTTATTGTACCGGTACCGGTATATATATTTATTTTTATTAAGATTTTAATTTGTTGTTGCCAGTTTCCACTGCAACTCGTACAGCTGTTTTCAAGCACATTTGTTGGAGAAAATAAAAGCCTTATTCGATGACATATTTAAGGTGTATTTAATAGCGGTGGGGCGGGTTGTGAAAATTGATGCGGTTGTGTGGGCGGGTTGGGGCGGGTCACATTATTAAATAAATGCGGGACCCGTGGGTTGGAAAAAACCCCGACCCGCGCATCACTACTACCTGTCTCTCCCCGTTTGCACTGACCTTGAAGTGATGGGCGGCCTCTGGAACTGCCAATCCGCGGTCAAGAAGTCAGACTCCATTTTGTCCTATGCCTACCTCCAGACCCTAACAGAAACCTGGATCACTCCAGACAACATAAGCTTTAAAAACCATGTTAAAAAACTGAGAAACACAATTAAATTTAACCTAGCTAACTTCAGATACATAAGGAATTCACTCACAGTTGAGGCTTCCAGTATGTATCTGAATGCTATGATTATGCCACATTTTTTATATTGTATTACAAGCTGGTCTCAGACAAACAAAACGGTTCTAATATCACTTGAATCACTATACAAAACTGCCCTCAAAATCCATGATAAAAACTCACTGGGCTACCATCACTGTCATATACTCAATAAATATGAAATTTTAAACTTTGAGAATCTGATAAAGCACGCAAATGTCTGCTTACTTTTTAAAATTATTCACAATGCTGCAGCTCCCCCCTTTACACTAAAAAAATTACACAAAATTACACTCTGCTCTGAGAAGTCAACAAGAACAACACGATCTGTTAGAAGGGGTGAGTGCAGTGTACCCCAACGCAAAACTGCATTTGGGAAGTCATCATTTTCTTGCATTGCCATGACTCAATGGAATACTCTGCCAACAGACATTATTTCATGTAGAAGTCCCCATGCCTTCTCCCATCTTGCTAAGCGTTGGCTACTGTCAAGACAAGAGTGTGTACACATTTATGAGGGTGTGTGTGTGTGTGTGTGAGGGGCAGCCTGTCCTGTCCTGTTGAATCTGGTTCAATGTCTCTATCTATCTATTTTATATATTGTCTCTTTGCCTTGTTCTGTTATTTTACTTAAAACTTTTTCTATACTAATTTTTAAGTACTGTTCCATCAACCTGCCCAGGGACTATAGCAATCTGCTAGAATCTGGCACAATGCATATTCTCTTCTTGTACAAGATTAATGTCTTATTGTGCGCTGTCCCTGTCTTGAAATAAATAAAATGACAAATTACTCCGGCTGCACTCTCTACCCCCTACTCCTTCTCACACACCCCAAGACCCCCAGGGCGAAGGAGGGGGGACTGGACTCCTCATCTCACCCAAGTGGTCCTACCGGATCAGTGTTTGAACTCCACACTGTTGCCATCACCGTTCCCATCAAGCTCCACATTGCAGTCATCTGCCGTCCACCGGGTCCCCTCCATGACTTCTTCGACGAGATGGATGCCCTCCTCAGCTGCTGTCCTGAAGACGGTACTCCGCTGGTTGTCCTCGGCGACTTCAACACCCAACCAGAGAAGTTACAATCATCTGACTTTGCAACCTTTTTCACCGCATTTGAGGTAAATGATGAATTCTACATTAGCAGGGGCGTAGCCAGGGGGGGGGCAGGGGGGACCACAGCCACAGTTGGTCAGAGGATGGCCACTCCTGAACAGAAACGGTCTAAAGAAAGCTGAAATATATGCTTTTTTTAAAAAATCTTATTTTGACTTAATATTTTTATTTTAAGTCTTATATTTTCATTCGTCACTGACGCTACTGTCATTTGCACAAAAAACATCCCTGTGTCATGTTAAGGTCCTGAACCCCCTCACATAATCATGACACATCTAAGAACCCATTCCAATAACATGGGATTAGACATTATTAGTGTCCATAGCAACGTTTATTCAATCCATTGTTGAATCTTAAAAAATTATTTTTTGACAATCAAGTGCCACCCCAAATAAAAGACTGGGCCGAGCTGCCCCCCCACCCCCCTCAGAAATAATGTCCTGGCTACGCCCCTGTACATTAGTCTATTTGCTTTTGCACAGCAATGCCATGCTGCCGAATTAACAATTGTAACATTGATCAGAGGATAATAGGCTCGTGAGTTTTAGAGTAAAAATAAATAAATAATAGTAATCTAGCCTCAAAGTGAAATAAAAAATACGACTTAAAGTTTGAGCTCCAGAGGAGACGTTCACAAACAGTAATTCAAACAGTAAATGGCCCAAAACAGCCCGTAACGACCATAGATTGAGGTTCTCAATTGCTCGCTGAGCGGTTGGCCGAACCCTACAGACCCAGCCCCCCTCTCAGAGCATCGTGCTCCGGCTGCGCAATGCGATCTCGTGTAGCACAGAGAGCTCCGCTCCGTACCATGGATGGATAAGGGCTGTACGGATCGGTGTGCGCAGGCAGCGACGGGCGTAAGGGCATTGACGCGTCGTTCACCTTTATTTAAAAAAAAGAAAACATGAATCCGTAGGGGCCGTTTGAGATCTGTCGCGGTAACAACGACGGCAAGCGCAAGAACATTGACAGCAGCACGAATGCTGCTCGTTACCAAGACGGGGAGTTTACAGGAGGTCGAGAAGCAAGACTTGGATGGAGCCGTCTTCTCCACACGGATCATTATTCGACTAATTGTTTGATCACCTCTGTAGGGGGGGTCCGCCTCGTTTACGGTTGACAGAGCACGGTGGTGGTCGTCGTTTGATTAGGGAACAACGCGATGATGGACGGAGAAGGCACGGAGAACCGGGAGCCGGGCGGCGACGCGTTCGTCGTGGTGGAGAACGAGGCGGAGAGCATACCGGCGCAGGAGAAACCGAGCGCGATCAACACCCTGAATCTGCTGGACACGTGTCCCTCTTGCCATTTAAACTTTCAGAGCCGGGAGCCCAAACTTCTCCCGTGTCTGCACTCTTTTTGTAAAAAATGTCTACCTCCGCCCTCGAGGAATTTGGCCGTCGCCGACCCCCCGACGAGCGTCCTAGTGGAAGGTCCTGCGAACCAACCACGTGAGTGAGCCTGCTTGTTGACAAACACTTCTCTTGCGAGGACGCGGATGTGTTCCTCGTGTATGACATGAGGACCATTCTCATCATGTCCTGCAGAGTATTTGATAAATGCAATGCGATGGAAGAAGCTCCCTTGCGCCATCACAACACACGTAGAGCCGACATGCATTAGGCCTACCTGTACAGTACAGCCTACCTATACTATGCAGTTACAGGGGCGATTCTAGGTTCTGACTTTTTTGGGGGGGGCTGAGCTCCTAAGAAGCCGGGGTGTGTGTGTGTGTGTGTGTGGGGGGGGGGGGGGGGGGGGGGGGGGGGGGGGGGGGGGGGTATATATACATATACATATACAGTATATATACATATACATTATGTATATGTATATATACTGTGTATATATTGTGTATATATATATGTATATATATAGTGTATATATATAGTGTATGTATACTGTATATATTGTATACCTTTATTGGGTGGGCTTGAGCCCACCCAATAAAGGTCTAGCTTTGCCACTGTTACAGTATATAACAGCTCGGCAGACACCTATTCATGTGTGATTGTTGATTGCATATTCAACAGATGCGTTTTTCCCCCGTTTTGACTCCAGTGAACGTGATTCGCTGTCCAGTGTGCAGACAAGAATGCATGGAAGCGGACGTCATGGAGAACCTGTTTGTCAACGATTCGTTCGAAGCGCCCAGCAGCACGATGGAAAGATCTGTCCAGGTGAACAATCAATCCCATTCCTTCCAGCGTGAGGGATGTGTCATTTATTTCAGGGTTCATCGTCAGAAATTGGAAAGGCTGTATGTATCGAGATGTAATGCGTCTGAAGTATAAACGGATGACACGTTGAAGCTACTCTCACTAATTTGTGATTCCCACCAGAAGGTAAGTTTGCCTGAGTTAGCGTGGACAAATCTGAAACAATCAGGCAGGCCTCCCATTAAGACCCATCATAGTGGTGTTATTACACGCTCACAATAAGAGATAACAGCGCCTGCACGATGCGTGAATGTTAAACAAAAAGCTTTTTTGATTGGCTCACATTGATGTAGGTTCCATTCCGCCCCCCCCCCCCCCCCTCAAAAGCCGGTCACACTAACAGTGAAGAACCACCCAGGTTCCTCGCTCCACACGAGAAGTTAGCAAATACCATGAATCAGTGTCACGAATGGCTGAGCCATCCGCTGATTTCCGTTGGCTATCGGCGGCCATTAGGGCGTGGCCACCGGCCCCCCCCCCCCCCCCCACCTGTCCCACGCCACCCTGCGTGGACCACAGCGTCGTCACTAGTCACGCCTCTCTCTCTCCGTTGACCCAAACTAACTTGTTTACGTTCACATTTAGGGGTTAAGCAGACGCTTTTATCCAGCCCCTATCTGGTGCTTCCAAATAGATGATGTATTGGGCAATCACTGAGCCGGGCTCCGGGGCTGAATTATCTGATTTATCTTACGCCGCATTCACAACCTGGCCTTGACCTGACCTGCCCTTGTGAACTGTTTGTTTGTGCCTCTGTTTAGTTAGTCTGTTTGGTTTTGCGCAGGAATGGAAGGGTAGGGTTTTTTTTTTTGCGGGGGGGTGAATGGATGTTATGCAGGGTTCAGGTGAACTCTGGACAAGTGAGTCTTGAGAGTCTCTTCCGGGAAGATGTTCCTGGTCCAGCTTTGTGTACAAAAACCGGAAAAAAGCCCAGATACTCGGCAATGTATTGGATAACCCTACCTGCCTGGATAATGTAGGTCGGTAGGTAGGGGAGTTCTTGAGCACGGGCCCTCTTGCCCCCGGGGGCAGGTAGACCCTTTTGGGGGGGCTGGTCTTCGGGAACACCCTCTAACCCGCCGCCACATCCTCGCTGCAGCTCTGCATGACCTGCGAGGACAACACCGAGGCCGCGGGCTTCTGCGTGGACTGCGTGGAGTACCTGTGCTCCACCTGCGTGGAGGCCCACCAGAGGGTCAAGTTCACCAAAGACCACGCCATACGCCTCAAGGAGGACGCCACCAGAGGTACCGTGGCCACGCCAACGCCAACGCCGCCGGGCAGTGAAGCGACGACTGGCTGTTTTGCATAGACTTATGAAAATAGTAATTTGTGTAACTCTATGCAAAGTAGTAGGAGTTAGTTTTGTAGACGAATGAAGCATCTTCAGCCAAACCGGGCCTTTATGTCGTCTCCTCGTGCTGCTGTGGTCGTCCTCGATTTCCGTCTCACCGTGTCCCAGACAAACGTGGTCCTGCTGTTATCTCTGACGCTGTTTCGGCCGCTTGGCTAGTTGGCCCACATTGACCTTCATTCACGTTTCATCTCAAGTCCAACACCCAGGACTGTCTTGCCCCCCCCCCCCCACCTCCATAACTTTGTCTACCTGAAACCGTTTCACATTAAACTTCACCATCTTGATCACTAAACCTTCTCATTGCTGCACCTCTAAACTTCCACATCTTCACCTTGCCGTGGCGACCTAATCATTAGTCTCGTGGCCGGACATGAGTCCCTTAGATGCATGTTTGGATGCACATTCCACGTTCCATCTCATGTGATGTGGTGCCGGTGCCTTCCAGAGGTGGATGGACTGTCGGCCCCCCATCGGCCCGTCTTCTGCGATGTCCACAAGAAGGAGCCCCTGAAGCTTTTCTGTGAGACGTGTGACCTGCTCACCTGCCGGGACTGTCAGCTGCTGAAGCACAAGGACCACAGGTGAAGTCCGTTTAGATCAGTCCTCTTACACTGTGCTTTTAGCGTTATTGAAATAACACTGTGTGAATACTGAATACCAATTTAAAAGGAAAAAACTGTTTAGACATATGCTATGCAATAAGCTGCATATATGGCAGCATACCACTGTGTCTGTGCATGAAAAGTACCATATAAAGTTTTATTAAAGCATTATTATCTGATTATTATTTGAAATACACATTGCACGTACAGAGAATTAGACTCACCCATTTCCTTTGTTTGTCTGACCTTACATCAGTTATCAGTTCCTGGACGACGCCTATAACAACCACAAGCATCACATGGAGAGCATGACGCATCAGCTGAAAGAGAAGAAGAAGGTCATCGATGAGGTTTCACACTCAATCAACAGCGGGTATGGATTGGCCAAAAACCACAATCACTGCCTGCTTGTGTCAGGGACCACATGGACCTCGCTAGGATAACAGCGTGTAGCGATTAGCATTCTCTCCTGTACCTCATGCTAAGGAAGAGGTTGATGTTCAGGGTTTCAAATCTGCAGGGTTGAATCTACATGCTCTATGTTCATATGTTGAAACTTGTGACAATGTGTTCACAGGCTACACCAAGTGAGTCAAAACCGCCACACTGTGCGCAACGAGATCAGGAAGTCGATCTGCGCCTTAATCTTTGAGATTAACAAGAAGGGCAAAGTGCTGGTGAACCAGCTGGAGGTAAGAACATCATTTTGTTGTCCTGCATCATTTTGTAGCCTGATTCATTGAGTTTTGATAAGACACTTCTCTGTTGAACAACACACACTGTTAACGGGGGTACCTGATTGGAACAGAAAATAGTATCATTATTTGGAATTTGCAGAGGATCAGCAATATCATCAAATAATGAACTGAGCGTACGAACAGGAAGACACAGAAACAATCCCGATCGCAGCCCCATACCACACATACCTCCCAACAATCCAGTGTTGTGGCCAAACAGCGGTACCTTGATGCAAGTAGGAGGGCTGGATGCTGTGGTCACAGTTTAAGTGGTGCTTCAGCTGTGATGTCTGCAGCCCATCCATCAGTAACCCTCTAACCACCTCCCCCCCCCCGGCGCTCTCCCAAGGCGGTGACGAAAGGCCACGAGAGCCTGCTGAAGAAACAGCAGCAGGACATCGGCTATCTCTCCAGACACCTGGACCACGTCATTAACTTCACCCGATGGGCCACCCAGAGGAACGGAGGCACGGCCTTCCTGTACTGTAAACGCCTGGTGAGCCCCATCCCCCCAGAGACCCATTTGGCTCTGCACTGAGCACCACTCGAAATACTTGGCAGCACATGCCCAGTGGTTGATGTGTTTTAATTGTTGGTGAACCAGCCCAAAAAACAAGCCAGAGTAGGCTACTGTAATACGGAATAGTTCTATATTGTATTGATAACCCTCTGTTTATGGCTATCTACCATCTTATGGCTATAACACACACTGATGGTAAGATGGTGATGCTAAGATGGTAGATAGACCCAGAGTGGTGAGTTCACGTCACAGGTTATCAGATAGCCACAAGACTTATCACCAACTGCCTCAAATTGTATATTCATGAGCAAGCTAGAACCATTTTCATAAAAACAAAACATGTTTATAATCCTATGTAAAAAATATTTAAAAATAGGACGTGTCGATGTGGGCGGGGCCTTTTCCCGTCCATACGTGATCGGTACCATCGCAGGGGTTAGGAGTGCTAAGGGGGTTAGACACCTGGCTCAAAGGTTCTGGGGAATGCAATGCAAAATGCATTCAGTCCGTCAGCATCCTTGACTGTAACCTACCTAAACTAGCAGCTTTTATAGTCGATTTTACTCGGTTGTGAAATAAAAAAGTAGTTGTTATATGGTAGCACCTATATATGTACTTTTTCACTGTGTAGTCGACACGGCTACAAAATAAAATGGAATAGCTGTGTGCGCTGTGAAATTATTGATAGCGCTCCTTCTGTTGCAGATCCTGTTCCAGATTGGGAATCTGCTGCAGGCCAAATGCACTACCTCCTTCATCCCGCAGCGCTCCGTGCGCTTCCAGTGTCGCTCCTCCTACTGGGCCTCCAACGTGGATCTGGGTGAGAGAAAACAAATGGCGTGGAGAGAAATACACCAGCATCCACAATCCACAGCCACAAAGACACGGAACAGAGCAGCATCATGTGTAATATATGTAATGTATCGTAACAACATAACGTATCACATTTTCAAAGTGCTGGATAATTTCCACGATGCATTCTCGACGGTAATGCTAGCTTCCTGGCGCGCGATCCAGCTAGCATACCATTCACCTGTGCGGTAAAGTATTGGGGTAGCGTTAGCTGCATTCAGAGTGTAATCCCTACTTGTTATTCACAGTGCGTTGCACTGCTCTCCCTCACCCCCAGGCACTTTGGTGGTGGAGAATATTCCGGGACAGCCACTGGGGACCTCCCAGGGCAGCCCTCCTCGGCTTCCCCGTCCTGGCCCCGGGCCCCCGGGCTCGCCTGCCGGCGCGGCCCTGGAGCCTCGCCTGGCGTCTCATCACACGCTGGCTCAGCTGCAGATGCAGGTGGACAAGCTGAACCCACAGCCGCACTGGCAGACTCCCCCTCCTCCTCCTCCGCCTCCGCCGCCGCCACCACCGCCACACTCCCAGCAGTGGTCCTGGTACCAGAGCGTTCGTCTGCCCAGGTCGTCCCCCGTGCCCCCCCAGGGAGGGCCCCTGCCACAGGCCAGGCCCCGGATGTCCCCCCAGCCCGGCCACCGCTTCATCGGGGGCCCCCCTCACCGCGTCAGCCCCACCACCGGCTTGACTGGATACCCGACCCAGGTGTGTGTCTGCGTGTGTCGTTGTGTGTGTGTGTTTGTGTGTGTGTGTGTGTGTGTGCGCGTGTGCGTGTGTGTGTGTGTGTGCGTGCGTGCGTGCGTGCGTGCGTGTGTGATGTCAGTATTTGTGTGTGTGTGTGACGTCAGTATTTGTGTGTGTGTGTGTGTGTGCTGTCATTATTTGTGTGTGTGTGCTGTCAGTATTTATGTGTGTGTGTGTGTGTCTGCTTGTCTGCTGCTTTGATATGCATGTTGGTGCGGGCCTGCCAGTCGCGGGTTTGATTGGCAGCTCCTCCTAACAAGCTCTGGCAGCAGATGGGTCCGTCCCGAATGGAGCTGACACCCTTCTCATCCCTAGCAAGTCGTGCTCTTTTCTGTCAAGTAGGATTTGAATTTGAGTCATTTTTTTCAACACCGCGCTGCACCTAACCCTAAAGCTAACGCTAGCGCTGGCTAACGCGTGCCACTGGGTTGCGTAAGCGGCGTCTGATATATCGAGCGCGCGGAGATGTTTAGTCTAGCTCGCGCGAACCCAGGGCCCGGCGATGGCTGGTGGAGTGGCTCGCCAGGGCCGTCACACTGATGTGGAGAAGCTGTTGGGAGTGGAAGAACATTGAAGCGGGAGTAACAGTTTTACAGTGCACATAAAATAAAATGGGTACATCCAATGAAAATAAGCCATTATTCCACTTGAACTGCTAAAATACTTTAGCCTGATATCGCCAATACGCAAAATACGTACTAGTCTGGATTTTATATTCCTAGGGACCAAAATGGACGCTGGACGCAATTGGATTGACCTACAACCGATAAGAGCAGCGAAACGTGTGACTTTGCATTTAGCATCACCAATATGCCGCCATATTGGTGAGCCCATGACTAGCTTGTTTACAAATACAAGTAAACTGCAGATTTTCAACGAATTTCTATTAGTTGTTTTTGTATTCATATTATATACATTCTACATAAAAAAATACTGTATATATTTTCTTTTTTACTCCCTGTAGATTATAAAGCCCTCAATAAAAAAAAAAAATCATTCAAACTCAGCGGATTTGAATGATTGCTCAAACCCTATTCTATATCTATTAGTTAAACATTTGTGATTGGCCCGACCCGAGCTAGGTCGTCCAGAAATCTGTCTGAGCAGTAGGGGTCCAGACCATCTGGAGCAAATAAAACAGGAGTTGCAGGTTCGTCTGGTTCCCAGGCTAAAAATACGAGGCTCGACTGGACCCATCCATCTCTTCATTTTGATTTCTCTTTTCACTGAACACAGCTGACCTATTTATGTTGGTGCATTATAGACATAACTTACCTCAGAGAAGGTCCTAATTACTGTATTGATGAATGCTGAGTGGCACCAGGCATCTATTTCACGTATATGCTGATGACAATATATTGTAAGAAAGGGCGATGTTTTTGTTTTATTTCTTTCTTTATTTCTCATGCCGGGAAAACCACTAACCCACAGGTGCAAGGTCTGAACAAGCCCAAACAGAAAACAGAGTTCAAAAGCTGAGCTGTTAAGCACATCTGTCTGCAGTTTGCTGCTGACAGATGTGCTGTTTACTGAGGCTGCCCTGCTGCTCTGGTTAAGGCTTTCTGGAGAGATCTACCATGTGACCAGAGGCACATGATGTGACATGATATTGATTGGGGGGGCCTCTCTCTCTCTCTCTCTCTCTCTCTCTCTCTCTGTCTCTCTCTCTTTCTCTCTCTCTCTCTCTCTCTCTCTCTCTCTCTCTCTCTCTCTCTCTCTCTCTCTCTCCTCTTCTCTTCCCCTCTCTTTCTTCCCCTATCTCATCCCCTTGATCTCTCTCTCTCTCTCTCTCTCTCTCTCTCTCTCTCTCTCTCTCTCTCTCTCTCTCTCTCTCTCTCTCTCTCTCTCTCTCCCCCTCCCCCCTCTCCCTCTCCCTCTCCCAGCCTCCAAGGGGGATGGTGAGCAGTTCAACCTTCCATGCTAAAGCCACAGACGTGTTTTCCTCTTCACCTTTTTATACCCAGCATGCATCGCTGCCCACCAATGTATCACCTCTCTCCAGACCACTGGCAAGTGTCTCAGATCCTTATCCAAGGGCTCAGAAATAAAATGATGACTGAAACTAAATACCCAGCGTTTGCCCTGGAGTAGAATCAAATATTAATGGCGTAAACAATACCATATGGCTGCAACCTTAAATTATTGCGGCCATTATTTCGGGTGATCGGTTCAATGATTTATTGAAATTCAAATCAGCTATGTTGCTTCAAAATGTGTATTTCAGTTTGGCTTTAGCAAGCAATAGTTGCGCAACGGTGCAGACAAATGCATTTCAAGTTCCTCAAGTTTTGTTGATTGATTGTAGTTGCAAACAGATGTTATTTCACACGAACAATTCAATTTTATCGTATTGGCCATGCATAAATTATTAGCAATCATTGCATGATGATGTTATTGAACATATTTTAGGAATAAGGTAGACTCATAGTGCGCTCTCTATTCTCTCCAGATGGACTCCTCCTATCGGAACAAAAAAAAACGATCTTGCTGGCTCGATCCAGATGCTCAGACCAAAATATCCACAGGTTCTACCACCTTCTCAGGCTCTCCTGAATGGTTTGTGGTTTGAGAGTTGTTTCATGTTTGTCCATGAAAAGGCTTCTTTTTATTCCTACTCTGCATCAGTACAGAACGTGCTGCTGTAACATTGAATGAATTGAAAAGTGTTCTCTTCTTAACAACCATTAACATATAGGTTTTGTGTATCCTAGGTTGTTATATAGTATCTTATGTTCACATCACCTTTTCTCATAAAGTATATATTTTTATCTCTCAGTAAATGGACAGCTGAGTTCCCAAGGTTACCCAGATGCATCCCTTGATGATAAATCAGGGTAGGTAAACACGCACATTCACTCACTCACTCATTCTGATGTATGCCATGTTCATTCATGACAAGTCCCACACTCGACGACCGCAGCAAAAAAGGTATAGATGTATCCTGATGCAGACAATACTTTTTTCAAAAGTATTGATTTAGGTTTTAAAATGGAATAGCAACATTCCTCTTAAGGGTTAGGAGTTTAATTATCCTCCGAGGGCCACCCATCCCTAGAATGTCTACACACATGTCAATGAGTAATACCGTTTGGATAAAGGCGTCCAAATGGCATGTTCATCTTCTGTTCTGTGTTAATGTCCCCTGCCTGCTATTGTGAGCTCTCTGGATGGTGATTGGATGTTTGTGTTGATGACCAAGGCTGGTGACCTGGAGGTCCTCAGAGATGCAGCCGGCTGAGGGACCAGAGGCCTGGGCCTCCAAGAGGAGACGGAGGCTCTCTCCAGCACCGCTCCTCTCCATCAAGGATGAGCCAGAGGACCACAGCAGCTTTGTAAGAAACACACCATGGTGTAGTGGCTGGGGAGGGGGTACACAGCCTACCCATAGGCATTCTTAAGGGAGAACCCTCTACCTGCTCCTTAAGGACATGTGTCTGAATTCACAAGAAGTCGCGTGTGGCGTCTCGAAGCATCCCCTACACCAGTGGTTCTCAACTGTTGGGTCGCGACCCAAAAGTGGGTGGCGGGCCTTTGTCCGGGCAAAAAAAAATGTTAAGGAAAAAATCCTGTGCTTTTATTTTGAAGAGTTTTTATGCAGCGGAGTGCCGTCTATTTTTTTATTGCCTGATTATGTGACTGAATCGTTTAATAGTACAGTACTGAAGTTGTTTTGTTAAATACATTTGAGAAGTTGAAGATTTTCCTTCATTTGGGTCATGGCTTGTCAGTAAGAGGTGATGGTGGGTCCCGAAGCCAGACCAGTTGAGAACCACTGCCCTACACGACTAATGTTAATGACTAACGACACGTTAATGTTATTGAAGCATTAGCCACAAGAGGCCGTGGTTTACAGTGATTTTAGAACAGCTGGGGACGTTGATGACTATAGACTACCTAGTAAGATTGAACAAAATTCACAAAATTAGGTCATATTAGTTCAGGAGATCAGATCTCATCCCTAGAATTATTTTTTCTCTTTTTTTTTCAAAGATGATGGTGACTCTGCTTGGAAATAATGAATCATAGTCCATAGCCGTTTAGAGTTTAGTAGCAGCTACATAATCCAAAGTTATCTTATTGCAACATTAGTGACCAAGTAACAATATGCACATCCACAGCAACACATTTTGTATGTAGTCTAGTTGCTGCCCCGTTGCTTTGCCTCCAAATATGTACGTCAAGTGATACAGAAATGACTGTCACTTTATGCAATTTCCCTCAGGGATCATTAAACTATTTGTGTCTGTCCGTCACATTGAACCAATAGCACTTCTATTAAAGTCCTCTCTACCCCCCTTTCTCCCTGTCTCCTCACGCACAGTACGCCGTTCCCCTTCAATCCACACAGCAGCAGCTGCAGCCCACCCAAAGAACCAGCCTACCTGACAGCACCGGCGACCGGCCCCAGACTGGCGCCGGGGCGGCGGGGCCGTGGGGCTCCGCCGCCCCTCCCGAGAGCCGCCGCCCCCCCCGACCCCCGGGGAGCCCCGGGGGCCCGGGCGAGGATGCTGCGCCGTGGGGGGCGGGGGTCCGGCGCCTGGCCTCCCCCGGCGAGCAGTGGTGTGCGGTGTGTCGCGGCGGCGGGGAGCTGCTCGGCTGCGATGGTTGTCCCAAAGTGTTCCACCTCGCCTGTCACATTCCATCCCTGTCGCGGGCGCCCAGGCAAGCGGCCGTTCCCCCCCCCCCCCCACTTTTTGTTTTTGAAAAAGTTGACGTCTTGGAGGAAAAGCCTCGGTTTACTCAATTGACTCACTTATGCTTGCGTTTTTTTTTTTTTTTTTTTTTCGAGCTTGAGTAAAATAATAACGTGTATTCATTTTACTGTCATGAAGTTTGAAAGTCCGTCCAACCTATCGGCGGGATGGTCCAGTGCTCGGAGCCAAAAGGTTCCGGGGTTTGAATCCCAATGTTGGCAGTGCACCTCTTAAGCATTCTTTAGCTAAATGCTGGGACCCTTTAAATGTGACTCCGAACTAATTAGCGTAAATGATTGCGACCAAAACATGGCATTAGGAGTATCTGCTGCATCTCTTAAGCGGTGACGCTGGAGAGTTTTCCCCGGTCGTTCAAGTGGAAACTTTATCTTTGTGGCACTTTCCCTCTTCAAGCAATTTCCCTCTTGGATTATTAAAGTATCTCTGTCTGTCTGTCTGTCTGTCTGTCTCTCTCGGGTCCAGCGGGTCGTGGTTGTGCTCGCTGTGCCGGGAGCCGGCCGGTGCCGAGTCCGACTGCGATAACAAATTGAAGCCAAGAGCTGTGAAAGAGGAGCCGGGCCACCCAGGAGGCTTCCCCGCTCTGGACAAACGGGTCAGTAGAACTCGAACCCGAAGCCACACAATCAATATCCCTGAGCAGCATCGTGCCCTGGGTGTTTGTTGTTGTTGTTGTTGTTGTTGTTGTTGTTGTGGAGTGGCGGTGTGTGTGTGTTGAATTTTGTGTCAGGTATGAAATACTATCATAGCAAAACGAATCCTAGCACGGCTTGAAATGAGTTTAGATAAATGAGTTTAGCGACGGTCTTATCTCGATATTACGACAGCAATTTTAGTTTTAATTTGTTTTATTGCATAATAATTCCAAATGATTCCTCAGCACTGTTCTTGATGTAATGCCTTGGAGCAGATAAGATTAACCACAACTTTAAAACATCTGAGAAATCGGTTGGTTTTAGGATGTAACATTATATCAACAGAATACATTGATTGTGAATCGCCACAAAAATATTTAGTGATATTTTAAAATCATCTCAGATGTTTAGCATTATCTGGCTCACGTTTGATCGTACATTTATTTATTTTTTGCATATTTTGTTTGTTCGAACAGAAATGTGAACGGCTGCTGCTGCTGCTGTTTTGCAGCGAGCTCAGTGTGGACTTTCAACGACCCCTCGACCCAGCGGTGAGCCACGCCACGGAGGGACACAAATTGGCCGCGGTCCCTAGGATGAACGTCACAAACGTTTAACTCTGATCCCAATGTAGTGGAGGCAGTTCCTCTGTAAACACTGAGACACTAAAGATGAAACATGACTGCAGCCTCCATTACCCCACTACACAGGATGTGGTGACAGCTGAACTCAGAATCTGTGTCTTATAAAAATACTAAATAAAAAATCCCCAAATTGTACTTGACAGAATACAAAAATGTATTACAAATATACACATTATAAAAAATTAAAAAAACGGACTTCACAAACAAAATACTACAAAATAGTTAGGACACAGAGGTGGCTGTGTGCGGCTCGTTTTTGGTCAATGTTTCACACAACGTTGTCCATCCTTTAACAATCTTTACCAGCTTTTGCCTATTGGGTACATCACTTTCACTTGGCACTCCAAAAGCCATATCAATGTCACGCGCAGATTCTGTGAGTTTGAGGGTTGCTTTCATGTCTAAAAAAAAAAACTCAGTTTACTGGAACCCTACTCCAGTAACCTGAGGCTGACATGATGAAACGTCACGTGAACTTGCGTCAATGCATTCACTGTACTTTTTTGTGCACTATAATTAGTATTTGCACCTTGCTAATTTGCGCTAATCCTATATATTCATATATGTTGTTAAATCTTTAGGTGTCAGCTGACACCAGGAGGAGCACCACGGTGCCCATGGATCTCTCCACGGTCAAACGGAGGCTGACCGCTGGGTCCAGTCCAGCCTACCAAGGCCCCGCGGAGGTCATCGCCGACGTTCGCCTCGTCTTCAGGACCTGTGAGGCCTACAACCAGGTCTGGTAGACCGCTAGATCACTTCCTGTAACCTCACAGGCATGTGTGTGCAGGCACGCACGCACACACATACACACACACACACACACACGCACACACGTGACAGTTAGTCCGTGTATGTGAGGCAGGATAGGCTCTTTTACTCTCAGCTTGCATGGTCAGTGACTTTAGATTGCCTTAACGCAGTTGTTGATGATGGTGTTCTGTGTGTTTTACGTCACTTTGTTGTGACTGTAGGCCAACTCTGAGGTTGCAGCGGCGAATAGGAAACTTGAAAGGTTCTTTGAAGAGCAGCTGAAGATCCTCTACCCTGATAGGCTGTTCCCAGAGATCAAAAGAGAGCCAGAGCCGTCGTCCTGCCCCGGACCCTCTCCGCCCCCACCCACCCACCCGCCTGATGTCCCCCTCCCCCTGGGACTCCAACTCACGGACTACGATACCCAGCATGCACTGAGCTCTCCCAAAGGACAACTTGGAACAGGATGAATGCACAGACACTCTTTCTTTGTGGCAATGTACAACCTATGCACTCTGACTTATGATGTTACACATTGGGGTTGTAAACATTACATTTGGCATTTTGGACAGAAAACTTATTCTTTAGCAGTTTAAGGGAGCAATAATATTTGTGATTCAAATGTTTCCAAAAAGAACTGTGATCAAATCAATGATCGTGGCCCAGGTGTATATGTTGTTCCAACTGCTCCGTTTAGTTTCAGACCTCCTGAAGATCCATTTTGTTTTTTACCTCTAAGCTGTTACCGAACTGTTAATTTTAGCATGACCGAAACAACTAGATTGAGATCCGGCGTAGCATTCGTCCACCTATTGTGTCTTTAAACGTTTTTTAGATAGTTATGACTATTCTTTCATTGTCATGAATAGCAGCATGAAAGGATAACTCTGAATATATATGAACTCCATGTAGTGCAGTGAGCGGGCCTTTTGTAAGCACAAACCATTGGACATTTGTAAGTGTTGCTCCCACTCTAAGTGCTATTTAGAGCGCTAACAGGAAATCAAGAAGGTTTTCAATAATCGCACAAAAATTACATTTTTAGACTTTAAACTGGTGATTGATGAAACACACACATGTACATACAGACAAAGCTTAAGACGGTTCGGATTTGCAGGGTTTGTACAATATATATGAATGTAATTTATTTCTATGTATTTGTTTACAGATATGTACCTGTGTATTTATTGAGATTTGAATGTGCAGAACAAAACACATCTCTTCTCTAGTCTTTTTTTTCCAAAAATAGTTTTCATAATAGGAACAAATGTGAAATCCTAATCCTCCATTTTTTGTTGGATCCATTAAATATACACAACTTTTTTTCACACACAGTGTGTTGTAGTTTTTTTTTTTTTTTTTACGACAAAGAAAAGCTACAAACTATGTTAAGCTACACGCTGAACCATCTGCTGGTAAAAATCTTTTACTTAGCCTACCAACTGTGAAGGCAATGCCAACTGAAATAGCCATAACAGCGGTTACGGCCATTCCCCCTTTAACACAGGGCCTTGTGTGCAGCTTTCTCTCAGTGCTGGTAAATTCTGGCAATAAGAGCGCCACAGGAGGTCCCTGCCAGAACGCCTTGTCTAGTGACACGGACATAGCAAGACAGACCCAGACTTCAAAAGGACTGTAGGCCCCCCAACCCCCCACACCCCCCCAAGAAGATTAACACTGTTAAAAAGTGACCCCAAGCTGTTCCATCGTCTTGTTAAAACGAAGCTTTGGGGCTTCCTGGTTTGTGGGGGGGGGGGGTCGTTATTAAAGTGACAGACAACAGAAACTCGACATTGTTCGTATAGCGTTCGGCTCGCGAGGGCCGAGCCGGGGCATTGGCATTATGGGGACGGCTCAAAGAAGTGTCGACATTTTTGGACATTGAAGAAGTACGAACTACACGAAAGAGAGAGCGGGGGAGGGGCGAAGGGGTGAGGTTTCAGACCACGCCCCCCTCAAATCTCTCTCTCTCTCTCTCTCTCTCTCTCTCTCTCTCTCTCTCTCTCTCTCTCTCTCTCGAGTCTTCCCAAGAACCGAGTTTATTAGCTGACTTTGACGTGTATATTAGCATACTTTTAACCGTTTTCCTGCCAAGGAAATGTAATAGTTATTCAACAGTTTTAGATCCCGCTGTCCATCACGTATAAACGTCAAGCGTGACGCTGGCAGTGAGGAGGCCAGGCCTGCTTTTCCCTTTTTGCAGTTTGTCCTCTGGTGTTGATACATGCATGAGTTCTGGGTATCGTCACTGCCATGAAAGGCCTGTATGCTAGCTATATACTTACATCCTGGGTCGACCAGTGACCCTTACACTGGCAAGGGTGCGGGGGGGGGGGGGGGGGCTGATAAGATAAGCGAACCCCATGGTTTCTCAGAAAGCCTGCAGAACAGAAGGCCTGTATTTCAGGCCTGTAATGGCACCACCGATATCGTTGACCGGCGACCTGACATCAGACTTTGGACCGCGTGACGTGTGTTCTGACGTGACCCAGCGTCTGTCTGCCAGGGTGTCATGGCGCCTCCCCATGAGTCGGTCGAGATGGTTGCAGTCTGGGTACGTGTGGTGCAGGAGGAGACATGTGGTTCTGATAAGGGGATCGCTTTAACCCCCTCTCTCCCTCACCGCGCCCACAGCCAATACTGACTGATTGAATTCACAGCAGGACCGTAGACATTTTTGTACCAAAATGTACAAAAATGCAGCAGTTTTTTTTATATTTCTCCTGGCCAATATTGATTTTCTCTCTCTCTCTCTCTCTCTCTCTCTCTCTCTCTCTCTCTCTCTCTCTCTCTCTCTCTCTCTCTCTCTCTCTCTCTCTCTCTCTCTCTCTCTCTCTCCCCTGTGTGAGTAAGAGAGAGTGTGTGTTTATGTGTATGGGTGTGTGGGCTTGAGTGCATACCTGCGTGTGTGTGTATGTGTGTGTGTGTGTGTGTGTGTGTGTGTGTGTGTGTGTGTGTGTGTGTGTGTGTGTCTGTGTGTGTGTGTGTGTCTCAACCCTCCAACCGTTAGATGATAAATTGTGTGGTTGGCAGACTACTTCTTGCTTTGTTCTAACAACTCCGTGAAACTAAAAAAAATATTTCCGTGTGTGTTTATTTAAGCACGTGTCTGCAAGTCACACGTCAAAAAATGATCTACACCTCGTTCCATTAAATGCATAAGGATCAGAAATGCTTAACATTAATGCGGTTTTGGTACAGTTAGAACATGTCGCCCATAACTTTAATATCTGATTTCACTTTTTTTTTTAAATGTGCATTGTAGCACTTTGAGGTCATTGAATTGATGTAAAGTGCGTTATAAATAACATTTATTATTATTATTATTATTATTATTATTATTATTATTATTATTATTATTATTATTATTATTATTATTATTATCACTTCAGACACGACTTTTCACTTACAGTCAGTACTGCGTCCAATGCGCTAACGTGTCTAAAATTGACCTGCAATGAAATATTTTGTCGGCGCAACGACGCAAAAGTTTTTTTTTCGCAGTGAACACTTCACCTCTCCAAACCCACTGGCCGTGGGCGCGCAGCCCGCCCCTCACTGCGCGGTAATTACACCCGATCCTTCCTCAAATCACGCCGAGACTGCGGCTGATTCCCCCCTGCACTTCATTTTCTAAACTGTTTACCCCAGAGCCTGTACCCGAAAATACATAATACAGACAAGACAGCGGAACGCCACGGCCATATTTTTTTTTGGGGGGGGGAACTTAGTTTGTGTTTGTTTGGAGTTTGTTCTGTAGCGCAATGGGTCTGTTGATTCTGCTGCTTTGCTCCGCAGTCGGAGCGCTTCATGCGCAAGGTAAGTCACCTTTTTTTTTTCCAGTGAAATGACGTTTGATTACGGGAATGTGTGCAGCCAGTCTTAAATGTTTTCTGCGTGTGCTACATGTAAAGTTTGGCGGGTTTGACAACGGTGGTTCACAAGACAAGAGGTTTAGTTTATTGGAGTATGAATAAGCAGCAACGGACATGGTGCGCGCATTCTTCTGCCCGCTGCGTCTCCCCACATTGCTATTGAGAAACACTTCAACAACAAAAAACAAAAAAAAAAACAACAAGATAAATAATGCATGTGATTTACTTGCTATGGATGGACCCAGGTGGTCTGCTGCTGTCGCAGAATCCGGGCAAGTCAAAGGTCAAGCTCAGATGCTGCTGGTGTGTGGGTCACATCCTAGTCAAGCCTGCTCCTGCGTCAACCATATGGCACGGCAAAAAGGGTGTGATTTATGCGCTCTTGCTTCCAAATCAATGGTCGCAAACTTGTGGTCCCCCCCCCCCCCCCCCCCACCCCATATCTGAACGCTGAGTCCGTCGTCACACATGTGGGTCCATTTTCACAGATAGTAAGTCAAAGGAGGCGGGGGATGGGGAGGTGGGGGGGTCTTTTCCTGCCAGCTGTATAGAAGCGTCGTCAGCAGGGACGATCACCATGACCTGAAACCGGGCAGCTGTTGAGGTGATTATACTTTACCACTCATGATGATTGACTCGCGGGACAACCCCTCTCCATTTATCTACCTTATTGAAATAAACACTGTCTCGTTTATAGTTTATAGAGACATGACACTGGCCTTAAACAATGACGTCTGGCTCAGAGAATACTCTGTGGGGTTCTCCGGGTGTACTCTGGGGAGGGTGTGGGGGGGGGGAGTGAGAAGTAAAAATAAATAAATTCAGAGTAATAATAGGCTGTAATTCCCCCCTCGCACTCTACGTAGGTGTAATCTCTGATCCACCAGTCCTGCTATATCTTAAGTCGGATTTCTAGTCGGGCTGCTCTGCAATTAGACCTGTTTAGACGGTGAGCCCGGTGTGTCTAGACACAGGACAAGCAAGCTATGAGCCGAGGCTGCCAAAAAGTTGAATGTCCCTGACAGCCACCGCCGCCGCCATCCAAGATGAAATCAGGGCTCCTCCACGTGCAGACAATGGATCAGGCAGGGCCGCCTGGCTCCCCTGTCTCTGGCCTCTCCCGGTGCATATATCTCGCCATCTCAACAGCGGAACCAGCCTCGCTAATGTTGGCATGCTCCCTCTGCTCCTTTCAGCCTCGGATTGTAGGATTGTAGAGAGAGAGAGAGAGAGAGAGAGAGAGAGCTTGGAGAGATGCCTGGAGAGAGAGGAGAGAGAGAGAGAGAGAGAGAGAGAGAGAGAGAGAGAGAGAGAGAGAGAGAGAGAGAGAGAGAGAGAGAGAGACAGAGAGAGAGAGAGAGAGAGCGGCTGTGCGTGGGCTCGCTTGAGTTATTAGTGGGAATTGTCGGGAAAGACGTGTCGTCGCAGAGCAGGCGTGACACCACACCACCACCTGTGTGCACTTATAAACGGAGAAGAAGAAGAAGAAGAAGAAGAAGAAGGAAAACAAACATACTACTTTGACCCTGGGCAAAATACATCCAGGAGGTTTGTAAAATACATCCAGGAGGTTTGTTGATTTGTGGGCTCTGGCGGGACGGGGGTTTGCTTTCCACTACAACTGGCAGCAAAGCGAAAGTTCCTGGGAATGCAGAAGACAGAAGGAAAAACTGAAAACAGTCCCATCATGAAATACAGAGGGGTAGAGAGAAGAAGATAGAAGGGTGGGGGGGGGGGATTAGAGGGGGAGAGAGAGAGAGGGGGTGGAGGGAGGGAGAGAGAGAGAGAGAGAGAGAGAGAGAGAGAGAGAGAGAGAGAGAGAGAGAGAGAGAGAGAGAGAGAGAGAGAGGGGAAGAGAAGAGGAGAGGAGAGAGAGAGAGAGAGAGAGAAGAGAGAGAGAGAGAGAGAGATGAGAGAGAGAGAGAGAGAGAGAGAGAGAGAGAAAGAGAGAGATCAAGGGATGAGATAGGGAAGAAAGAGAGGGGAAGAGAAGAGGAGAGAGAGAGAGAGAGAGAGAGAGAGAGAGAGAGAGAGAGAGAGATCAAGGGGGATGAGAGATAGGGGAAGAAAGAGAGAGGGGAAGAGAAGAGGAGAGAGAGAGAGAGAGAGAGAGAAGAAGCAAGAAGCAACAGACCCGTGCACCAAGGAACTCCCAAAAGGTGCGGGCCAGGAGTGACATCTTGTTAAAGTGCCCCCTCATTTCACACTGTTGCTTGGAGGTTTATTGGCGCGGAGAAGGCGGAATGTGCCAGCTTTCACTTCTCCTGGTCCCGTCTGGCCGCAGCAGGCCGTCTGGGGTGTCTCAAGCCATGTTGAGCTCATAAAAACAGGCTGTGTGTGTGTGTGTGTGTGTGTGTGTTTGCATGCACTCCTCCCGTTGATAACAGCCGCGAGGCGAATATGAATGCCGCAGACGCGATACGGACAGTGATAGCGATCTGATGGCGATAACACTGATTACTCATTTAATCAGCGCCGCTTATTTAATCAGCGCCCTCTTTCTTCTTCCAAGGCCCGTGTTTTTAGCGTCAACGTCGACGAAGCTGCCTAAACCCACAAAAGTCAATCCCCCCCCCCCCCCCGCCGCCCTCATCCCAACGTGAAGGCGAATCCTTTTCCAGCAAACAACGACACACCCAGATTACACACACAACGTCTGTTGTATGTCTTTGTTCACTTTTGATAAAGCGGCAGACAGAGATTCCATTCCAGACCCCCCCCCCCCCTTCAGGGGGGCCAGCCGGTGACTCTTCAAAGTCCTGACGAGTCACTCTGTAGGTCTAACTTCTCTGCTGCTTTATCAGACGGAGGAGCTGGAGTCGCGGCGGCGCTTGCCAAGGCCGTCCTTTGGCAGATGTTCCGTCTCAAGCACAAATATCTCTCCCCTGGTTAGACTCGTAGATTGCTCTACAAATCCCGAGGAATAAATTGGCTGAAATATAAATATATATATATAAAACTCTCAGTCATCCGCATACCATTTAGTATCGTATTGCGATGGATCAACAAATTAAATTGATTCACAGTGAGTTTATTTTCTCATTTCGGGTTTTGGACATCTCGCTAGACGGACCTATTTGGCCCCCCGCCGGCGGTCGTCTGGGCCCTAGTTCGGCGCGAGGAGGTCCAAGTCCCGCGCGGCGCTGCCAAAGCTATTTCACGTTTGGCGGCCCGCAGCAACAAACCACCAGGCTAATGAATGTACGCGGCGGGCGCTGCGAGTGCGACGGGCTGATTGTTACGTTTGGCGGCCCGCAGCAACAAACCACAGGCTAATGAATGTACGCGGCGGGGCGCTGCGAGTGCGACGGGCTGATTGTTTACCGAGAGCGGAGGCATTCCTCGAGTTAATCCCGACGAATAACCAGCAGGGGGGGGAACTCTGGTCGCGCTCCAGCGTCGACGTGCGGGCTCCCTTGATTTTTTTTTCGACCAGAAACACATCATTTGCTCATTACATTTTTAGAAGAAGTCAAAGAAAAGGGGGGGGGGGAACAGTTTTTTGCAGAGGTTTTTTTTGGAGTCGCCTCGAGTGTCGGATTTTGCGGCGGGGTTTTTGATCATTAAAACAGCGTATAACTGTCACTTGGCCTCGGGGCGGTATCAATCTTGGTCGAATGATTTCTGCAGTGTGTGCGCACGTTGATCAATGCGCCTCAGACGGCGGTGCCCCCCGTAGAGCATTGTGCATCCATCACTGTGTTACCCAATATTGTATCTGGTTAACAGAGGTCTCGAACCCCGTACTAGTTGATATTCTTACGGACAGATGAAAGCTTTAATAACCTCGTCGAAGGACTTGATGCTTACTGCAAAAAGCCCCCGGGGACACGTCACATCGTGTAGTTTTGTGTCCTTAAGTGGGTGGGTGGGACATGGAGTGGAGAGAACACGTGCACACACACACGTGCGCACCACACGCACACACGCGCACGCACGGCACACAGCACGCACACACGCGCACACGCACCACACACGCACACATGGCACACAACACAACAAACACACGCACACACATGCCACACACACACGCACACACAACATACGCACACACACGCACACACATACACACACACACACTCACACACACACAAACACACACACACAGTGTGATGAAGTGTACTGTGTGGCTGTGTTCAGATGCTGCTGTGAAACAGGAGCAGCTCTCTCTGGAGGAGTGCTGTAAAGATGGCCAGCTCTGGGGCTCGGAGAACAAGGACTGCGCTGCCCTCCCCGCTCATCTCAGAGTCGGCCACGTGCAGGTAAACGCCAGCATTGGCGCCATCCTCGTCATGCGATCCTCCATGAGGCCCCAGGAGGCTGAATTCACCCACGTTGGGTTTAACGTTCGTCAATGAAGTAATGAGGACGAACCCATGGTCTGGTCATCATTTTGCTAATGGCGTTCATGTTTACTGAGGGTAATGGTGTTCATGTCAACTAAAGTGTTAATGAACAGGTTATTGAGTAGGTTTAGGGTTAACCCTAACCATATCGTCACATTTCTACTCTTATTGTGTGTAGAGATTATGATCTGTATACTTTTGGCATTTTTCTGACATTTTTACATGAAGAAATCTCTATAGATTTTGAATGCGCTGTACTGTCCACTCTTCTTCACCACCATTTCCCGTCGGCGACTAAAAAAAGTAGTTGTATTAAAAACGGCTCAATTTCGCAGTAATGCGATACCATTTTTACGACGACGTCCCAACGATATTGTCCAATGATAATAATGAAGGGTTAGCATGCGGGCCCTCACATTTCCTACATTTCCTTCGATGGAGAGCCCCCACACACAGCCCCTCTATCAGTCCATCCAGGGACTGATGGGATGATTCTGGACCACGTGAGGCTGGCTGACTATCCCCCCCCCCCCCCCCCACCCACCCCAGTACCTCTCCTGCTGGGAAATAGCTTTACCTTCCAGGAACCCCCCCCCCCCCCCCTCACCACCACCCCTCAGGCACATAACTCGCTTCGCTGCACACGACGCAGGAGGGAGTCACTAATGGTGATGGGGATAATAACAGCGAGGGACAGTGTAACACTAGGAAGTGTGCGCCGCCCACAGGGCCGAGCCCCCCACAGCGAGGGGCCAGGGACGCCGGGGCCGCCGCGCCGGTCTGCTGCCGCGGCTCCCCGGACGGCAGACGCGTTTAGCCGCCCGCCACACACCGCCAAGGGCTCCCCCGTTTTATCTCAATTGGGTGCATGTGTAGAGGTGATGGGGGTGGGTGGGTGTGTGACAGTGATGGGGGGGGGGGGCTATTTCCAAATGGTAAGAGAGAAACGGGAAGAGAGAGATAGGAAGAGAGAGAGAGAGAAAGGGGGAGAGAGAGAGAGAGAGAGAGAGAGAGAGAGAGAGAGAGAGAGAGGGGGAAGAGAGCCAGAGAGAGGGAGAGGAATGAGAGAGAGAGCGGGGGAGGAGAGAGAGGGGGAAGAGAGTCAGAGAGAGGGAGAGAATGAGAGAAGAGGGGGGAGAGAGAGAGAGGGGGGAGAGAGAGCCAGAGAGAGGGAGAGAATGAGAGAGAGGGGGAGAGGGAGAGAGGGG
>JAXIVH010000020.1:184898-195592 GCA_036785325.1 Urophycis tenuis | reverse complement strand
GAGAGAGAGAGAGAGAGAGAGAGAGAGAGAGAGAGCAGGCAGGCAGGCAGGCCGGGCTTACGCACGTTCACCACGCGCATATCAGGAAAAATCGTTACTCTGCGGCCGCCGACGCAGGAGGAAGAAAAAAAAAAAAGAGAGAGAAAAGAACGAGGAAGGAAGGCAGAGGGGGCACGGCCAACGTCAGGCCAGTTTTCCCCCCGCTATATTGGGACGTGTGGTGGGGATTACTGAACTGGGAGCGAGTGAGAGAGAGAGAGAGGGAAACCGGGGAGCGATGAGAAGAGAGAGAGAGAGTGGGAGAGAGAGAGAGGGGGAGAGTGGGAGAGTGCTCATGGAGAGAATGAGTGAGATACTTGAGGGAAGAGAGAGGGAAAGAGGAGAGAGGGGGGAGACCGAGAGGGAGGGAAGGGGCGAGAGAGAGAGAGAGAGAGAGAGAGAGGGAGGGAGGGAGGGAGGGAGGGGGGGAGAGAGGAGGGGAGGGAGGGGGGAGGAGGGAGGGAGGGAGAGACGGCGGTTGTGAACGATAACCCCGCCGCACCGCCGCTCTGTTAATAGTTTCCACCAGGGGCGAGCGGAGGAGAGAGAGAGAGAGAGAGAGAGAAAAGGGGGAGAGCCGGGGGCCGAGGTGGGAGACACTTCCTGCGTGCGGCTGGATGGGTGGTGGCCCCGCGGCGCACAGGAAGCGAGCCTTGGCCGCCGCGCGGGGAGACGTTACGAAAAAATGTTTTCTTCTTCCTCCTTCTCCACGACGGGATTGAAAAAAAAAAAAAAAAAAAAAATCCCCGTCTCGCT
Organism: Urophycis tenuis; assembly: GCA_036785325.1. NCBI lineage: Eukaryota > Metazoa > Chordata > Actinopteri > Gadiformes > Phycidae > Urophycis > Urophycis tenuis. Next base: position 194,797 of record JAXIVH010000020.1, on the reverse strand, counting down.
TTTATTGTCCTGTCAACGTCTCGCGCCCGCCGTCCTCCCTAAATGGCACGCCGCCGCCGCCGCCGCCACTGCTGCTTCAGCAGGACCGTGCCCTTGTACCATGACAAGCCCGCAGAGGCAGGAAGGGGGATGTATCGCAGACGGCTTTTTCGTTGCTGCAAAGTATAGGCCTGGCGTGACAGGTTTGTTCTCCTCCGGTCGTCCGCGGAGCCTCGTAGGGTTTTTTTTTTTTTTTTTTTTTTTTTTGTGTGTGTTTTTTTTTTCATTTGGAGAATTTGTTGTGAAAAACGTGCAGGTTTTTTTTTTTTTTTTTTTTTTTTGGTTCCCTCGTTCCGTTGTGACTGTGATCTCCCCGCAAACGACTGAATGAATGAATTTTTCAAGCGCGTCCCTCGATGGCTTTTTCGTCATAGCGGAGCGGACCTGCGATGCTCAAGAGCCTTCGGTCAAAAGCGAGTGGAATCTTAAATGAGATGAGATAAACGTTTTCTCAAAACAAACTCGAAACAAAATGTGAATCATAAAAAAAAACAACCTGTTGTGTAGCAACGTGTACATGAGATACAACCCTTCTCTGCTCTGATTAGCAAGCTTTACTCCCCCAGAAATAGCCGCCCCCCCCCCATGGACACACCCCCTGGTGTTCAGCCTGCACTTTTTTTGGGGGGGCATCTGCCGAGAGGCGAGAAGAGCCGGGTAGAGCGGGAGAAGACACGGTCAATTCCGAGTTGCCAAATCCGCGTGATTCATGGGCTCCACCCCCGCAATGATGTGGTGGACACGAGCTTTGTACATAATTCCAATACGTAAACAAACATTCTTGGGGCTTGCACCTCCCAGACGTCCCACACAGCCACAGGACACGCCGAGTCGGAAAAGTTGGGTGTAGAACGGTAGCGATTAGCCCCATGCCAGCTGCAGCGTCCCATAATATACAGGAGGCCGGAGCCCTGCATAGCTTTGGGGAGAAAAAAAAAAAACCTCCCCGTGCTATTCTCTCAAGGGGGGAAATTCTGCGCGGGAAGCAGAAAGTGAAAATATGGCGCTTGGTGCGTCAAACCCTCGAAAGCCTCACCTCGGATAGAGGGGAGATATATTTAGTGCGCGCGTCGACGTCACCGTTAAGGACTCCCCCCAGTGTGCTTCAGGGAGGAACCCGCAAAGGGACCCCAAATTATTTCATCGGACGGTAACGTACAAATATTGTTCTGGAAGATTCAAACGGGAAGAAGAAGTTGAAGTGGTGTAATAGTGAACTTAAAAGGACATTAACTGATTCACAACGACTATAAAAGCCGCAGGCCTTTTCAGTCTTGGCTTTTTTCGTCGCATATCTCGCAGAGTCGTTGCTCAAGGATTGCTCATTTGACTGACAGTTTTGTATTTATTTTTCTCTGGTTCACATCGTGCCTCACGAACACTAACTCCTATCTGACTCCTGATTGAACCACGCCCCCTTTTGTGTGGGCTTGCCTTCGGCATCACGGAGGCCGTTGTCCCCGCCAACCGAATGGACTCTTTAGGAAGGGATCGACATTGACATCAGTCATGTTTTGATACCACACAGCATGATTTACCCCGCCCCCCTCTCTCTCTCTCTCTCTCTCTCTCTCTCTCTCTCTCTCTCTCTCTCTCTCTCTCTCTCTCTCTCTCTCTCTCTCTCTCTCTCCCATCTCTCTCTCTCTGTCTCTCTCACTCCTCTCACAACTGTATCTCTCGGGCCTCCCAAGATTCCATTTCTCATGGTTACACATAGTTGCATTATTTTTTCGATTCGTCACACATCGTTTGTCAGCGCGCAGATCATTCTGAAAACAATAACAACACAATGGCACTCTGGTGGACATCGGCGTGGGGGATCGTTTGGCATCTGCAGAAAACCCCCCAAAAAAGACACCCCCGCCTGCCATAGATTACATATTGTAATCGTTTAACACAAACAGCTCGTTTTTTTTTTTTTTTAACTCCCCTGCGAGAGCACACCGGGGAATCCGGGGAGAAGAAGAAGATTTCCGAAAAATAACGACGCCAAAGAGGGGGGACGGGGAGGGGGGGGGGGGGGGGGGGGGGGGGGTGCGGGGGGGGGGGGGTGCACACGGGGGGTTAGCGGGTGATGCAGATTGACAGCTTTTGGGGTTCAGTGTGTGTGCTTTGCTGTTGCATCCCCCACGCCCCCCACCCACCGCCGCTCAGGATGGTTTTGAGTTTTGTTTTGTGTTTTCTCCGAGAGGCGCGGCAAGCCGCAGGGCAGCGCTGCGCTCACTCAGACTCCAAGGCCTCGACTGCGGGTTTGCGGCGAGCGGGGAGAGAGAGAGAGAGAGAGAGAGAGAGAGAGAGAGAGAGAGAGAAAAAGCGAACATCATGTGCACATTGCGTGAGACCCTCCCGTTGGTGAGCTGGTGTCTGTGACAGCGCTCATCAGCATGGCATTAATTAGGAAATAAATACAAAAGCATAAACAATAAACACCGGCCCGCAAAAGCCACAACTACCTCCCGTACCAATTTAGGGCCCTGCCAAAAAAAGCAAATACAATAATCCATTCAAGATTCGACTACCCCGATTCCAGCCCGCACCCCCCCCCCCCCCCCCCCCCTCCCCCGCCCCATTCACCACTCACCACCTCCCGTTCTCCCGAGCTTAGAACCCCCACCGTCATCGCCACCAACAGCCCCACCACCACCACCACCACCTCCACCACCACCACCACCACCATCCTCCTCCACCCATAGGAGGACTTATGTGAAATGCATTATTGTACAGATAGGAGCGTAAGGATGTAATTCATTGGAAAGCAGGCGAACTGGCTTCAGATCACGTTTCTCATGGAAGCCCAGCAGGATCACGATGCAGATGTGCAATTTTCTGCAAATGTTTGGCTTTTCTGGTCATTTGCTAAATAACCTGCTTTTCAACTGTGTGGGTGCATGAGGAGTTCCTTGTCAATTGTCCGTGAGTGTGTGTGTGCGTGTGTGTGTGCGTGCGTGTGTGTGTGTGTGTGTGTGTGTGTGTGTGTGTCTGTGTGTGTGTGTGTGTCTGTGTGCTTGTGTATGTGTGTGTATGAGTAAGTGTGTGTGTGTGTGTGACGATCTGTAGATCTGTGTGTTCTCCTGGTTTTAATGTGTCTGGATTATGTTTGTGTATTCCTTTGTGTATGTGTGTGTGCACACACGTGTGTACGCACATGTTTTTGCACACATGTAAGTGTGTATGCATATGCCTAAATGTGTATTTGTATCGGCATGTGATAAAGTACATAGATGTGAGCATGCACTTGTGGTTGCACACTCTAGAGTATGTTTGTTTATGCGTGTGTGTGTGTGTGTGTGTGTGTGTTTATGTGTGTGAACTTGTGTATAAGTGTGTGTGTATGCACGTGTTTCACTGCTTGTCTTTGCATGAATGCCGGTGTGTGTGTGTTTGTGCGGAAAAATGTGTGTGTGTGTGTGTGTGTGTGTTTGTGTGTGTGTTTGTGTGTGTGTGTGTGTGTGTGCGTGTGTGTGTGGTGCATGTGTTTGTGTGTTTTCATTTGTATCCACATGCTCAAGTGTTTGTCTTTGCCCGTGTGTGTGCTTGTGTGTGTGTGTGTGTGTGTGTGTGTGTGTGTGTGTTTGTGCATGTGTGTGTGTCTGTGTGTCTGTGTGCATGTGCGTGCGTGCGTGTTTGTGGGTGTGTGTGTGTGTGTACGTGTGCGTGCGTGCATGTGTGTGTGTATGTGTGTGTGTGTGTGTGTTTCTCTTTGGTCGAATGGGAGTAGGCGAGTGCATGCGGAGAGGGGCTGCTTGAGGGTACAGCTGTAACGGAATCACTTCATAAGTGAAATACCACTCCCTGTACAATAGCCAGCCACAGACCCGAGCTGTGGCGCAAATGTTTTTCCAACATGGCATGGATTTGTCCCTGAAATATTGAGCGTATGAAAAAAAAAAAAAAAAAAAAAAAAAAAAAAACACTTTTCTGACTTCCTTTAAACAAGAAACCGAGGAAGGCTGTGCCTGCTGCGCTCTAGGTTTGGGGTCTGCGCTGCTCAAACAATGTTGGCTGCATTTGTGAATTTCAACACTGCCATGCCCCCCCCCCCCCCCCCCCCCCCCCCCCCCGTTCCCCCCCCCTCCTTAATGCGGGAAGCCATTCTGATTGCCTGCACTCCGAAGAACATTCGACGGAGGATCGCACTCGGCTGAACGGTTCGCTTTCGCCATCTCACTTGGGATGTCAAGTTTACCAATGCGGGGCTTAAGAATCCCTTCGTCCACCGAGGGAGTCCCATTGATGGTCAGAGAAAGGCCCTGAAATGCATTCGTTCTACATAGTTTCACATGGCGAGGGCTATTTTGCATCACCCTGAAGGGGCTGGCACACAATAGCCTCTCACCCTGAATTTTCCCGAATGGCTCAATTGAGGAGGCCAAGGGGGGGGGGGGGGGGGGGATGAACTACATTCCAGAGGCCTGCTGGGAGAAAACAAGATGGCCGTGCGTGACATGCGACTTTGTTGCTAGGCCCAGGGATGCCTCTCCCAGCCATCAGGTTTGTCAGAGGCCGTTACCCCTAATCAGGTCTGATTGGGACCCCAGAGTGCCCATGCACGGCCAACGCTACCTTGTGATTCAAATCGCTAGCCACTTACAGAGGGCACCGTGACCTCACGTTGAAAGATTAACATTCCACCTTGCTAACTCGTATCTTTTAGACGCTCTGAGCCCAGGACGTGAAGGGAACGCCGACCCCCCCCCCACCCCCAGATTCCGGGGATCACATTGTTTGACCATCTTGTGTGTGTGTGTGCGTGTGTTATTTTTTCCTCCTCGTCGCCCTTCCTGGTGTAAACCTTTTGGGGGGGGGGAACAGCAGCGTTGGAATGTCACCAGATGGAATTCCATGGTCATTTGACCCGACTCACCCCTTAGCATGGACACATGGACCCCGCTCAATAATTAACAAGTGGACCATGGTGACCACTCACTAGAATAGCTGCCGTGACCCAGGGCCTTATGACTGGCACCCACACTTATGGGAACAGGCAGGGGGGACGACTGGCGTCCAAGGTTTTTTCGCCATTAGCCATGACCTTTCTACCACAATGGAATGGAATGGGAGTTTGGGGAGGCGTTTTTGTCTCGGTTGGCAGATGCCGAGCGAGCGAGTGAGGTATCGTCATGGTAACGGGCGGTTTAGCTAGCGTTCTGGTAGCCATTTTTGTAAAAAAGGGACGTAATGGTAATTAAAGGATCTATTAGCAGATGGCTGAAAATGAGCCGCAACTTCTGGTTCAGTTGAGGCTCGTTCTCACACGACGGCGAAGTGGGGAATTTGTGGTGTGAAATTTTTTATTTGTTAGCGTTTAACTATAATTCACTGCAAACCGTATTGGTGCATATTTCGTAGGTACTATGCTGTTTTGCTTATGTTCGATCCCTTCCTATTTTCCAAACTATACTTGACTTCTACTGTGGTTGAACGCATCTGTAAGCGCAGTATTTCTTTGCAGAATGGGTCTGCACTCGCCAATATTACCACAACAAGATTTTTACGAGCAGGTTTTTATGATTTGTATTAAGAATATCGTCAAATCAAAAAAGCCCAGACTAAAGCATTCTTCAGCCACCAAAATCTTTGGCCAAACTGTGACATTGTTATGATAATCCAAAAGTCTAGATGATCAGATCAAAGAGATCTGATTAGAGAGAGACTAATTACACAGTGCATTTTATTCTTCTTTAAATCTCTGAAAAAAAACCATTGCCACAAATGGCCAATCTTGTGCGGGAGGTCCAGGAGAAATCAAACACATGCAATTAGTTTAAAACTTTAATAAAAAAAAATAAAAAAAAGAATCATCCAAATCACACATCATCACCAAAACAAATAAAACATTTCTTTAAAAACCTGACTGAAACTATTTCCCCCGCAAGGTCATCCAATGGGGTTCCAGCGCGTGTGCAGGGGGGGGGGGGGGCGAACGTTGTGACGGCAACACATCCCAGAGCATCTGGCGCAGTAGAAACATTCAAGGGGCCGGGGGCCCTTCCTACCCGAGGAAGGAGAGGCTCGCTCCCTCACCACTCTGACCACACACACGGCTCTCCTATAGCCCCTGTCTGGCACGGGCCCCATGCCGGTATGCAGTATCGCTTCTGCTGCCGCCGCTGCAGACGCCGTGCCCACCGCCGCCGCTGTCGTCCTCTCGCACGGCTCCGCAAGGTCTTCTGGGAGTGGTGGAGGGGAGCCCAGAGCTCAGAGAGCCATTACTCTCTTTCCACAACTTGCTTGTGGTGGTGCACCTGTTTATCCCAAAATGTGAGCGCTGCTACTGCGCGAGACGAAGCCTTGTCATTTCCAGTCAAACGTCGGGGCTCGGTGAGGAGTTGACACATCTCGCTGCTCGGGGCCAAAACGTGCAGAGTGGTGTGTTATCGGGGGTGGGGGGGGGGGGGGGGCGAAGCACGCCACGTTGGTTTCTGCAGCGCTGATATCTGATCACAGATTACGCTCCGTAGTCATAATTGGGGAAATATCTCTTCCAGGGCGTTTGTCTGCCAGCAATACCATGGTTAAACAAACACGCCGTGGTCGAGAGGCACGCAGTCGTAAAGGCAATTTTTGAGCAGTTTCGCTAACAAACTTTTGAACTTGTTTGGCCTTGCAACGCCTGCGTGTTTTCATGACAAATAGCCAAAGCCTCGTAGTTGAACTGACTCCAATCACACCCCTGCCATGGCCTCCATCTTTACATTGCTGACTTGCTTCATCGCAGCCGGCACACCATCCAACCCATTCCCCGTACCTGTTGACCTGTTAACCCGCGTTGATAGCTGTCGTGAGCAGAATTTCCCCGCAGGAGGGAATAAAACAGGAGTGACAGGGTCGACCGCAAGGGGACGTCAGCCTCTGCCTGGACGTCAGGGAAAGTGAGGTCCTCCTCGAGGCCTGGGAGGGGTGGACGGGTTTGGATGACTCTGAATGGGCCTGCCACCGAGCAGAATGGCTCCCCTCACCAGCTATTGTGCCGCGGCTGCAGCGATCTCTTAGACCTGTCTCTTTGGCTTTGGCTGCCATCCTCCCCACTGACCTATTCTCATTCGCCGGGCTCGGCATTTAGCGCCGGCAAGAATGTCTGGGGCTGCTCTGCGGTGATCTTCTGCTGCTTTGTTTCGCAGTCTCGGTGACGTCATTGATTGTGCTGTTAAAAGCCCACCGTGCTAATGGGCTGTGCTAGTTTTGCAAATCAGACTTTAGATTCATATCTAAAAGATCGTCGACTTTCTTTCACTTTATATTTGTTTCGACCAATCATGTTGCTTGGGGGGCGGGGATCTGTAAGTGCGTAATTGAGGCTCACGTTCACGCAAACTCCAGCCAGCAGCAGTTAACTGTAAAAAAAAAAAAAGTATCAGGAAAAGGTTTCAAGTTAACACCGGCTAAACTGGCCACTGCAGAAGTACACTCATAAAAATCCCCTTCTACCCAACAAATCTGGGGGGAAAGTCAAAAATGGCAGTGACATATTTAAACTGTAAGACTTAAAGAGTATATGGTCTGAATTAAATCGGTTCCCCCCGCCGTACCGCCCCGCCCGTACCTACGTAAGAAATGTTCAGTTGTCAACTTGAATTGAATGCCGACTCAGCGGGCCTGAGTGATGGTTAAACCCCCCCCCGGTGCCAGCTCGTCATAATGTGGCTCCGTCCACGCGTCCACAGTCTGGAGGGCCCCCGGGAGCATCAAGGCTCTGAGCTTGCACTTTTTGTTTTGCTTGCGCATCCCAGCCTCTAATGGAGCTCCGAGGAGATCCATCCACCCTCTTTTCCCTTACCCCTGTAATCAACAAGGCTGGCTAATAACTCACCTCCTGCATGTTCTCCGCGGCGTTTGGGATTTCGCCCGCGGCGTATCGGCAAGGAGACCGGAGGGACGCACGCATTTGGGGGGACGTCAACGCGGCGCTGCAGGCTGCAAACATGAGCCGGTCGCCATAGTGACAGTCATCGCTGCAAACACACGATGCGTGTGCGCCACCCAAAACCAACCCCTTCTTCAAGCTGCAAGGGGGCTATTTTCTCTTCAGCCAATCCGAAAAAGGTTGTCTCGGTATAAAGTCGAAGTGGCATATTTTAGGAAAAGGGGGAGAGAAAAAAACAAAAAAAAACATGTATTTGACCCCAATTGGATTAACGGTGGGTCGCAATAACTGTCTGTTTTGTGGCATGGTTATTTAGTCAACCAAAATGTTGGCTGGAGTGCAGAAAAATGCCGAATAAAATGGCTACACTGGAGACAGAAAAAAAACAAAACAACAAGACTCTGAGGGAAGGATCGGGATGCTGCTGCACAGCACACCGAGCACAATGAAGTCATCCAGATCCAGGAGCTCCATCCCATGCTGTCATCCACGGTCCCCCTGACAACCGCATCACGTCAGCCTGCAGAGAGCGAGTGATAGAGAGAGCGAGAGAGAGAGAGAGCGAGAGAGAGAGAGAGAGAGAGAGAGAGAGAGAGAGAGAGAGAGAGAGAGAGAAAAGAGGTGAGTCCCTGGGCTCCTCTCTCTCCCTCCTCTCTCCCTCCCCCCGGTGCCCACCCTGGCCCCGCCAGGCTATGGGCTGAGAGTGTCTGGTTAGACCCACTGGTCAGGGCACCACGCCCAGCTTACTAAACCACTGTCTGACAGCTGCTGCGGCCGCCGCACCAACCTGGACACGTTTGGGGGGAAAAGTGCATGGAAAGCCAGGCAGACAGCGGTGTGGGTACCAGACAGGAGACCTCAGGTGCCGGCCTGCCTGCTCCCGGCCACTGCTCCGTACGCACCGAGCACCCTGGCGGTCTCTAATGGGTCGAGGCGCGAGAGGTGTAGCAGGGGCGGTCGTGGGCCAGTCGGTGCTGGCAGGAGTTAAAATTGGATTTTTACTGCAGCTTGGGGTGAGAGGGAGAGAGAGAGCGAGAGAGAGAGAGAGAGAGAGAGAGAGAGAGAGAGAGAGTGGCTTAATGGCACTTCCCAATGAGGTCTAATGTGTTTATGCATTTGTGGATTGGCTTTTATTGCAATTGCAGTGCAATAAAAGCAGAGAAATCTCAGGGCAGTTTTCTTTGGAAAGGCGATACACATGTGTAGAAACCATGAGATACATGAAATTAGAAACATATTAATTTTTCCTCTGCCTCGGATCCAAGTCCTACTAATTGATAGAACATAGGCTGCAACTGGAAAGGTGATCCTGACAGGAATATCCCGGTTGTTAACAGCTAAATCTCAATTCATATGGTATATGGCTTGTAAAGGCCGTCTTTGTTGGAATAGGAAGTTTTTATTACGTTTATCTTCCCAAATACATAAAGTTGATAGATTGCAGGATACAGGACTAAGGCTGCATTTGATTCTTCTATAATTTAACTTTTAGATTTAGATTTACAGCTAATGTGTAGCTTTATATTTGAAATAGAATCTCCCACCCACTAATTAGTTTGTTCAGCAGCCATTGAAGTAATTTTAACAAGGCTAATGAATGAGAACTACTAATTACTCATCTAGCTTAAGCATGCCTAGAGTAAGGCTGTAGACATCGGGGAACAAACCCAGTACCATTTGGCCAGGAGTCGAACACCCTCACCACCAAATTATTCTCCCCACTATCCTGCGCACAAATGCACATAATAAAAGTTACTAAACGATAGCTTTTATCCTCCCGTTTCATGGATCAACAACAGATCAATGAGAAAAAGCAACATTCTTAAGACCAATCATTTGGGATAATTTCGGCAAAACCACCGGGACCATGGCTTACTGGCAGGACAGCGTTCTCTTTGCCAGAGCGTCTCTCTACCGTAACCAGTCGGGGGGGGGGGGGGATACTCACAGTGGGGTGGTGGGGGGGGGGGGGGGGGGGGGGAAGGAAGACAGAAGA
>JAXIVH010000020.1:167398-179898 GCA_036785325.1 Urophycis tenuis | reverse complement strand
CAACCGAGGGGTCCGCCACGCTCGTTTCTGCAGATGTGTCTTGGGGTTTTTTTTTTTTTTTTTTCCTCTCTCTCGACCCCAGGCAGGAGCCCGTAATGGATGTCGAGTGTCTGGACGGCCGATCTTTCTTCTCGCTCTCCGGTATCTGGCTAGCTTCAGACGTCCACTCCGACGACCTCCGACTCCTTGATTTCTTAATTTTTCTGTCCCCTCTGCTGGTAATTTATTTTCCCCGACACCCTTCCCTTGCTCCGTGCGCCTCGCAGCTGTTTCTTATCTCCGCGGAACAGGCCTCTGATCCCAAACTTCTCCCGCTCAGACTTCTCCTCCAAAGTTACAAATTGCTGGAGGAGGAGGAGGAGGAGGAGAAGGAGGAGGCCGGAGCCTTTGAGAAGAAAGAGGGGGGGGGGGGCAGTTGTCGATTTGATGAATAGAAAGGGGAAAGGGAAGACACCACGAAGACCCTGAAGAGGTCTGTGCACGACCCAACCAGTCATTGTTTTTCTTTAAATACATTGACGATTATCAGTCATTTGTGAAATGTGAGCATGCCACAACAGGTGGAGTTATGCTACGGCATTTCAGTGATGCAATAACAAGGACCTTGGGTGGGGTAGATAAGACCTTGATTGAATTACATTCTCTCCCTGGACACTAAAACAATGACTGTGTTTTGTTTCAACTGCTAGAATTATCCTGATAATCCCTGACACAGCACTTGGAGTAACAATCTTAAACAATCTGTAACAATCCCTAAACACCTTTAACCCATTAGGTAGATACAATTTGAGTTGATGAAGGAATCTTTTACTTTTGAGTTTCAGGCTTTCTGTCTATTGATTTGTCGAAACTGCTGACGCTGTGACTTTCAAAGTATGTGTGCTCTTCTTACTCATCGTTAGTCATTAATTAATTTCCAGAATGTGTGCTGTCTGGAGCCCAGGGATTCTCAACAGGAACAGCAAGTATTCATAGGTCAAGTTGACACATTCATTTGGACTTTCCAAGTCAGATCCAATACTAATGTCATTCTAAGAAGATGAGAAGTCATCTTGGGAGGAGTGCACTATGGAGCCTGAGGCCTCCAAAACCTCCAGAACCAGTTTAGGGCTCAAACCGAAACTCTTTGAGCTGGTTCTGGATTCACTGTAAGACCCTTTAGAGAAAGGTGTCTACTTAATAACTACATAGTAACAGTGAACAGCAAAAGTTTAAATATACATTATAAGAGCTCTTGTATAGACAGGAGAGTGGAGAGAGAAAAAGGAAAGTAGGTTGAACGAGAGAGAAGCACTGACATGCAGTTGGGGAAGCGAACCCGGGTCGCCCAGAGGGCGCGTCACATCGCCGGTCAGCGAGTTAGCGCGTCGAGCTACCGAGCCCCTCCTACATCTGTTGTTCCCCCCGGCGTGTCCACTTCTCTGAGTCATCTGAGACGGCGGCCCCAGTCCCGCACGTGACCAGAACCGACCGCGGCCTCTCTCTCGGACCGTCGCGGCCATCCGTCAGGCGCGGCCCGCTGATGTCAGCACGCATGTAACACCGCATCTGTCTCGCGGCCCTCTGACCTCTGGCTCCCTTCGTCCCCCTCCCCTCTCGTCCTCCCAAACACTGGGCCCGGAGCTGGGGGGGGGGGAGTTTTGGCCACGCCACACCCCAGTGAGAGTCAGATGAAGTATTGGTGTGCAAAAAACATGTGTCCCACGGTGCCGAGGATCTGGACACCGGAGCCATGGCTTCTTTGGAGTCGAGTCACACGCACACTTGTGTGTGTGCGCACACACACACACACACACACACACACACGCCCGCGCGGGCTGATAATGCGCAATCATGCACACCTTCACAGACTAGGCCTTTCCCCCCCCCCCGACACACACACACACACACACATCCACACAACCACACACACACACACACACGCACACACACACGCACATACACACAACCACACACACGTACACACAACCACACACACACACACACACACATACACACAACCACACATACACACACACACCTCACACACACGCACACATTCCACACACACATTCATGCACACCTTCACAGATAGATACACATACCACACAGGCACACACACACGCACACGCACACACACACACAGACACACACACACACACACACACACACACACACGCACACATGCAGCCGTCCAGCAGGGGGTCTGCCTCGCTATCTCCGATCACTGAAACGACCAAACGTCATTAAAACAAATGTATTTATGGATTTCTCCCGGGCCCTGGGTTTTATTACGGGGGAGCTTACGCGGTTCCGGGCTCGCTGGGCTTCAGACGACTGACAAAACACGTCTTACTTCTGCTCTGCTGACTGCCTGCAATGCCTTTCACATACAGGAGGATGAGTGGGAGCGTCCAGCCGATGAATGGAGCAACACCACAGCACTCTTTCACAGAGGGAGAGAGATAGAGGGGGAGAGAGAGAGAGAGGGCGAGGGAGAGGGGGGGGGAGGGAGAGAGGGATGAGGGGGGAGAGGGGGAGAGAAAGAGAGCAAATTGTGTTTAAACTGTTCTGTCCAAAAAAAAAGCAAATTGTGTCGAAGACACTGTCGACACGTTTTTCGATTTCAGGGTGCCCTCAGCATACATTCCTGCACGTAACAAACGGCAACCGGAAATACATTCATCCGGATGACACTCTCCGCAAACTAACCATTAGCCGCTAAGCTATATCATTCAAAAGTTGTCAATGAGTTTTTCTTCTCCTTCCCCCTCACTTTGCCAGGCCTCGCACACATACACGACCCAAACTTGGCACCGGCCGCTCCTCCCTCATAAAGTGTAACCACTCGCCCTCTCCTCCAAGCGCTCTCAATTAGCTCGCCTCCTAAATAACCACTCCATTCAGCCGCGGTTTCCATCCGCACATGCACCACCTTGTTCCGTCCCAGGCCGCCCCATCCATCCCTATAAGCACACACCCAAACAAAGGGGAACTACACTCTGGTTTGTGTGCCTGAAAATAGGCGCTGCATTGAGCCACTTCCCCATTCACACAGCGCCGGCATTTGCATGAAGGTCCATTTCCCTGCTAAGTGACTCTGGCTCAGCCCGGGACACAAGCAGGGGGCACGGAGGGGAGAAGAGAGGGGGGAGAGACAGAGACAGACAGAGAAGGAGGGGGAGACACGGAGAGAAAGAGATGGAAAAAGGGGGGAGGGCGGGAGAGACAGATAGAGACAAAGGGAGAGAGAGAGAGAGAGAGAAAGAGAGAGAGAGACATTCAGTGAGTGACGGAGAAGGAAAGGGGGATTCGGAGAGAAAGAGGAGGAGAGACCGATGGAGAGGACGACGGAGAGAGACAGAGATGGAAAGAGATGGGGGGGGGGGGGGGGAGAGGGGAAAATAGAGACAGATAATTGGAAGAGAGGGAAGAGAAGGGGTGAGAAGGAGAGAAAGGAGAAAGCAGGAGAGGGGGAGAGGAGAAGACAGAGGGGGGAGGGAGGGAGAATGGAGGAAGGAGAGAGAGAATGGAGGAATGGGAGAGACAGAGAGAGAGAGAGAGAGAGAGAGAGAGAAAGAGAGAGAGAGCAACAGAGAGAGAGAGAATGGGGAGGGGGGTGAGGAGGTTAAGGAGAGAGAGAGAGAGAGAGACAGAGAGGGAGAGAGAGTGCATGGAGCCAGCTAACCGTATCCCAGCAGTCTGCAGCCGTAATCCTCCCATCATCTTGTGCTCGGAGCGGCGATGGGTCCAAACCGCCCCGCGGTGTGACACCACGAGCCTCCTGACTGAACCCTCACCGCCGCCCCCCCCCGTACAACAGACGAGAGTACCGGGGGTGAGTCGAGGAGGGGCACGGACGCAGGTATTTCAGGGTGGCCTCGACCCCCCCCCCCCTCCCCCCCCCCTCCTCCTGAAACAGCAAACTACGACACCGCTTCCTATGCGCCACGCGCCTCTAAAACTAGAGCCCAGCAGAAAATCCGTTACGCAGCCGTCTGGGTGAATAATGGGATCGTGGAGGGATTTGCGGGTTTTTTCGGTGACATACAAATTGCGTTAATTTTCAACGGGAGATTAATTTTTTCCCACAATTTCCCCTCTGCGATGTCTTCTGTTTTTCCTGCTTGTTGCACAGCGTGTGTGTGTGTGTGTGTGTGTGTGTGTGTACGTGTGTGTGTGTGTGTGTGCATGTGTGTCTGGGTGTGTGTGTGTGTGTGTGTGCGTGTGTGTACGTGTGTGTGTGTGAGTGTGTGTGTGTGAGTGTGTGTGTGTGTGTGTATGTGTGTGTGTGTGAGTGTGTGTGTGTGTGTGTGTGTGTGCGTGTGTGTGTGTGTGTATCCCATGTAGAGAGAGAGCTTTGTTCCCCTCTGAGAGAGAGATCACTGACCGATGTTCCATGCGTACCATAATCAAGGCGGAAGACCACAGCATATTATGAACATATGCAGCGTAGAAAATAAAGTCAAAGTCAGTGCACTGCCTGATTTATTTATTTAACTTTGTCATTTTTTTTAATGATTTATCCTCGGCAACATGATTGCCAATACATGACAAATCTGAGCAGCTCCTTCAAGAAACTGGAGAAAGCAGACACCGAATAAATGACCGGAATATAGAATATGAGAGGTATAGTTAGTTCGTTTGTTTTTATTTGGGAGGGACTTTATGGAAAATGATAGCTTTTCATATTCCCTGGAACAGTTTACATAAGCTACTGTATGCTAAGAGAGAGAGAGAGATAGAGAGAGAGAGAGAGAGAGAGAGAGAGAGAGAGAGAGAGAGAGAGAGAGAGAGAGAGAGAGAGAGAGAGAGAGAGAGAGAGAGAGTGATCTCGTTGCGTTGAGCAACACACTGAAGGATTACGAAGAACCCTATAACCCTGCTTCCTGCAAACGAAGGAAAACAGAATAGAATGAAGATCTCATCCTTTCCTTCCTTTTAGCGCGCGGAGAAATGAATCCCAAAAATGTAACGACACATAATGTATATTTTCTGCAAAACAACTCTTGTGTTTTTTATTAAAATCAAAACAAAACAGCTAATGTGTGAACAATGCCACAAGAAGAATCATAATGACTTCTATTTTCTGCAGTTTTGTGAAAGTCGTGTGGTTCGTTGATACTTTTCAGAGGGGCGTCCATTAGTCTAACACAGGTGGGTACAAATTGAGAGCGCATTGGAGTGGCTTGTTTTTGCCTCATCCTATGCAATCTGGACAGTATTATGTAATTTTAACTGCATGGTTGTCACTGCTTAGCTTCTTCACCAGAACGTAGCAGAAAGTATTAAATGTGTTATTGATGGAGAACTCAGTACAAAGAAAATATGTCCCACACACTTTATAAACCCTGGACCTTGACATTCAACAAGTGTGTACATGAATACACTAGTGTAGTTTGAATGTGGCCATGAACACAAGATGTTTTGACTCAAAGTAAAAGAAAACCGAAGCATGTTGTGCGCTAGCATAATATTTGCTAGAAGGCAGTTCTAGCATTTTATGAATTTTGGTTGAAGGTCATGCTGAGAGAGTAGAAATAATTTAGCCAGGTCAGAGTTAGCTCCGTTAAGAATGTCCATTCACAGAAAGCAAAGTTATTTACATTGACATTTCAGATCAATTTACGATATAGCTTTGAAAGCAGATCTACATGTAGACATAGGAAGAAGACATGACCAGGTTAATTTTTCATTCAAGTTATGAATGATTGGAATGCTAATGAAGGAACTTCAGCAGCCAATGCTGCTATTTCTATCCTATGGTCTTAATATAAAAAGTTGGAGTAGACTTTAGCAGATATTTGTAATATATACTGCAAAATCACAAGAAACATTCTGGTGTTTTCAACTGGCTTTGGACATTTAAATTTCCTGACTACGGTTTTGAAAACATTCGACATTTGAGCAATGAGGTTTTTGGAAACTGAGTCAAATGGGATTTTTATTGATGTTGCACGAGTTGTATCTGAATCAAAATAGCCAGCACAGCATTTGACAACACATCCGGCAACATGCCAATATCAATGAGGAAAGACAGCAGCGGTCAAAAAAAAAGAGCTTTGTTGCTATTGTCTATTTCTCGAAAAAGGCATATGTGTCCAAACAGACATGAAAGTTGGGTGGATAGAGGGACTGCAAACAAAAGCTATTCTACAGTGAAACTGAACCAATAGTGATTGAATGAGAATACAATGTTTCCGTCAACACAATGGCTCCATTTTGTTTAAGGGAATTGTTTTCTTTGGGGGTGGGGGGGGGGGAAGGGGGAGGGACATTTTCTAATAGACACATGTCTTCAGTCAAAATTCTAAAAAGTATATTTTTTACACTTAGTACAAAAAAAGACATCTCTACCCGTTAGTGCTTTGTTTTTTTCTTAAGATACTATAACATAAATAAACAATTTATTTTCAGTGTTCAAACAGACAGTTGCAGTGTGACTGGAAAGCTAACATACTCCTCCATGTTCCAGTTGCCAACAGAGGCCCTTAGCGGAGAGAAATCTGCACTCATCTTTTGGCGTGCCGAGCGGCAGCATACTTTGCAGTGTGTTGTTCTTCATCTCTCCACCCCCACCCTCCGACATCAGGCCCCGTCAGGCTCGGAGTCTCTACAATATTCACTTGTGTTCACCCTTAGTCGAAGAAATAAGTCAAAAACTTGGTACAGTTTTCAATAATAATAAAAATAAAAACGACTTAAGGGCATGTCTCTTGGTCACCCCTCCACAGTTGCAGCTCAATTTCAACCACCACTCGGGTCGCTGTCCTTTTTTTTCCTTAAAAAACAAATCTATGCAAGACTCTCTCTCTCTTTCATAAAAGTTCAATGCTGTGCAAAGCACAGTTTCCGTAAGGGGTCACTCACTTCCTGTAGTTCCAACTTCACCATGGATACGGCAGTATGCAAGCACACGCTCTTGTGTCAGTGAAGTTCAGGGGGAAATCAACTAGCGATAGTTAGCTGTTACTTTCCTAAAAAGTAAAAGATTCTGCTGTGCAAAACGATGCGAATGAAGAGCTGATAATAGTCCATTCATCTCAAAACCTGCC
The DNA here is from genome assembly GCA_036785325.1 of Urophycis tenuis. Classification (NCBI taxonomy): domain Eukaryota; kingdom Metazoa; phylum Chordata; class Actinopteri; order Gadiformes; family Phycidae; genus Urophycis; species Urophycis tenuis. The sequence goes on along the minus strand of JAXIVH010000020.1, from coordinate 172,864 downwards.
ACCTCTTTATAGCGCCCGCTAGGCTCCTCCTCCTGCTGTTTGCCCCCCCCCCCCCCCCACCCAAACCCCACCCCCACCCCGCCCCCCCGGTCCCGCCTCCTTCCCCTCCCGTCCAATCGTCACTCCGCTCCAGTCCGCCATATCTCGCCGTCACCCCCGCCCCCCCCCCCCCCCCCCCTTTCCCCGCCCCCGCCTCCCCAAGTCGTTCATTTGCACGTGAAAACCTCCGTCCGTTCGCTGCACATGTTGCACTTGACGAAGCAGCACCACTGGAACTTGCAGTTGCACTGCCACACCTTGGTGTACTGGTGCGTGTTGTAGCCGCGGCCGCAGCACATGAGGTCGCAGCCGTCCGTGTGCTGCGACGTGCGGTTGCACAGGCGGCCCTGCGTGCCCACGCTGCCCGTGGCCGCGTCCTCCTCGCAGTAGTTGGGCGAGCGCTCGATGTACACCAGGTCCGTCTCCATGGGCTTGTGGTAGCCCTGGATCTGCTTCACCTTGAGGTGCGTGGGCTGCCGCAGGCGGCCCGCCCGCATCACCTCCACGTGCACCGCCTCGTTGTACTTGTCCTTCAGCACGTAGCCGATCTCCCGGAACTTGGGCAGCGTGGTCCAGCAGGTCTTGGTGGTGCAGGAGCCCGACACGCCGTGGCACTTGCACTCCAGCTTCATCCGCTCCTCCAGCACCTGGAGCGGGGCGGGGCGGGAGGGAAAGTGAGGAGGGAGGGAAAAACAAACCGATTTAGGGCAGTGATTTGGAGGGATTCAAGATGGCTCCCAGAACACCGTTGAGTAACAGCTAAATGTACGTTTTTATGATGTAGGCTTTTCCCAAAAGAGAACAAAATGCGCAATTCTTCATCTTCCCATTGACAATATTCAAATTAAACATATATTAAACATATAGCCATATCCACAATATCCATTGTCACGTTGACAAACAACACAGTTAGAATATAGCGGCCTCCATTTTGTTCCAAAGCAACGTACAGAAATGTTGGCGACGGCGGCGGGCTCCCTCTCTGTTCCCCATGTGTTTCAGCCTACTGACACGTGCTCTGCGTGAAACATATGTGTGAATTACTTCACTCTCCAGACCTTTCTTTGGCCTGTCAAAACTGTATAAGCGCTGCATCACACAGTATGGCCCCGGTTTGTTTTCACTGCAGCCCTACAATATACAGTCAGGGGAGGACATCTCGAGAGTGACGCTGACATATTTATTTGAATTCAACATCGGTTTTATTCACAAATAACTCCTGGAAACGGATGTGTGGCTCGTGACAGACTCTTTGAGTGTCACGCGACTTTTGTTTTTCGTTTCCAAATGTAAATATGTTTGAATAAAAAAAAAAACCTGCACTACATTCAATCAATTACCTTTGATATTAATTTGCACGAATATTTGAGCCACTTTGTTGAACTATTACCGCGTTTGAGTATCATGTGATTTCTAAGAGGTGAACCAAAAGAAGTTTGTCCATTTCTCAAGCTAAAGGAGAGTCATAAATGTCAGCTTTATGTCGGGGGAATAGTGGAAAATACATTTGCTGGTTAAAATCCTACCCTGTAATTCCCTCTACCTTCTCGGAAACCACATCAATTCAAGGGGAAAAGTAAATAGAGAATGGATGTAGCCATTGCACTTGATTTAAAAGCACGCCAACTGCAGACGTGTTGCACGTACACACTCCACTGCATTTACTCAAAGACACGTGTAATGTTATAATGTAATGTAATGTTCAATATAACGCAAGATACCGTACGACTGCACGACGGCATAAATGTTTCAATACATTCATAACTAATAACTAATGAGTTTGTCATCTTTGGCTCTGAAAGTGAAGGCATAGCGTTCATTTTTTTTTCTTTGAGGTTATCCCCAACATGTGTCAAACAGGGAAGTGAGTCTGCCTAATCCCCCGGCATATGGGAAATATTGTGTGTGTGCTCCGCAGCATTTAAAGTGTCAACACAGAGGCAGTGCTCGCGTCCCTGCACTCAATACTTAGAAAAAAGCCTCAAAACACACAAACCGTCTCCTTCTCTAGGAGTGGGCCATGGAACACGGAGAAGTGGTGGTGAATGAGGTCAGATTAACACGTCTGGGATGATTTCGGTGTCCTTTAACCCAATTAGGAACTGTTGACTTGCTTGAAAAAAAAAATGGCGACGGCATGTTTGTCGTTATAAAGGAGATGTACACTTTGGTCGGTTGGCGGGGGCCTTTTTTTTTTTTTTTCCTGCGCTGCCTTTTTTTTCCTGGCACGCCGCCCCGCCAGCGGGCTCGACTCGTCGTTTCTGTGGGGACACTCCTGACGGAATGTACACAACGTACAAAGTTCAGCCGCTAAGTCTCTCGCTTTGCGCTTTGCGATCAAGTCATTTGCAAGCCGACCAAAAAACACTAAAGCACAAAGAGCAACAGAATCAAAAGCGCAAAAGAAAGGAGAACAAAAAAAAACAAAACAAAAAAACCGTGCCATACAACAACGGAAACCGACAGCAGGCTAATAAAGTCCCCGGCTATAAAAAGGACGTCCTTGCCTCGGATGTTGATTCAGAAGGAGGATTTTGAAAAATGTATGGTGCAAAACCACAATGATCGCCACAGCAAGGAATTCGCCGTCCTGATGGATGCATGGAAACATTTACTTAAACCGTGTCCATCAAAGTCCCCAATCTTTTCTCAATTAGTCCAATATGTCCCGATTCCCATACAAAAAAAGATCACTTGTCAAAGCCCAGGCCTCTTCCCCAGATGAAAGGGGATGGAATGATTAACTAGGTGTTCCTTTACGTTGACTGAACGCAGTCCCCGGACTCCTCCGAGTTCAATTCATGTTCCTTATCGACGCAAACACTTTAACTTGACTCGATGGCTTTGTGTTCAATTTTCTTTTATCACAATATGAAAACATTTGCAAACAATATCGGCCGGCGAAATTCAAAACCCCGCCGTTGAGTCCCTTCTGTCTTGCTGCACACACACAAGTACACATAAGCTCTGAATTTGGCCCAATTATGAAAAACGAAGGCATCTGTGTGTCTGAACCAGCACATTTCATTGTTCTTTAAACCATACCACTGTTCTTTTTTACAAGTCAGAGAAAAAAGTCAAAAAGCACCAAAAGCCATAAGTACTTTCTGAGTTACCACTAAGCCCTTCACGTATGTTTTTGATCAGGCAGGATACCATTAACATTGAAAAAACCAATGACCTCTCTTCCTCACACAGATTACCCAGTTAAGGGCCACATTTCATTAACCCAAACCTACTACTTATACCCATTTGGTGGCACGTTGCCCCCTACCCCCTCACCCCTCAACCCCCCCTCTCCCACCCCCAAATGAACACAACTTCACCAGCTAGCGGGCGGGCTAAAGTTCCGCTTGACTATTACCCACAGGACTCCGGCCAGCACTGATCTGTGTCTGCATGGAGCGACCCATAGAAATGAATGAGCCAGGGAGTTGACATCGCATCCTGTGTCAGGAGGCTACGGTCTGTCCTGTTAACACTGCCATTATCAGCCTGCCTTCATCCGCTGAATGGCTCCAGTCAAATGGTAGTGATTTGTTTTGCTACGGCATAGTGAACTGCAATTATATCCCGGTGCTGTTGTTCCCCCCCCCCCCCCCCCTCGTTATTCCGAGCGCTGGCATCGGACGACCGTGTCCGTCCGTCCCAGGGTGTGAAGCCGCGCTGGACGGACTCCATTTTGGATCCCGGCCAAGTTCTCTCTCGCCCCCGGGCCCGATATCGGTCTCTCCGGATATTCATAGCTTTTGTTTATTTTACTGGGCGCGCTACTCGCCCGAGACTGTTACACAAGACGGGAGAATCGATATTCTCCAAAAGGGAGATTTTTTTAATGCCGTGACGCAAAGGACACGGCACTAAAAAAAAAAAGCCAACAACAACTAAAAGGGTTTCAAGCCACCAGCTTGAGTTTACCACGATGTGCCACGTGTACAAAACATAGAATGAGCAGGTAGGGGGGGGGGGGGGGGGGTGAGGCAGCTCAGGGGAGCCTATAGGGAGACCCTGGAACCATCAGGGGGTTTGAACCCCAGCACCCTATGGCTGAGAAACACAGTCCTGAACACAGAACTCTTCCCGTGACATAAACCAATTTCACGCATGCCATGATTTCCGGGGGCGACGGTGGCTCAGTGGGTAGAGCGGGTGGACAGAGTGGGTCGTCCACCAACAACAGGGTCGGCAGTTCGATCCCCTCTATTCCCTCCTCCAACTATCCTCGAAGTGTCAAAGTGTCCTTGAGCAAGACACTGAACCCCCAACTTGCTCCCCGGGCTGCTGAATCTAGCAGCCCACTGCCCCTCTGTACCATAGGATGGATCAAATGCAGAGAACAAATATCGTTCCCATATCTAGAAAATACTAGGGAATGACTAAAACTAAATCGAATCTAATTTGTGAAGCGGGTCCGGGGGGGTGCGGGGGGGGAACGCTCACGCAACGCTCATCATAAGTACATAAAGCACACACATATTTACCTTCCTCCCCGCCTCATTGTTGTGCAAATTCATCAGCCGCCGCTGCGTCTTCTTGATCTCGCGGGCGTCCACGAAGCGCCGGGAGAACTCGATGCCGTACTTGATGTCGGCCGAGCAGCCGCCCCACTTCCAGCCCTCGTCCTGGTTGTAGTAGCCCTGCTTCTCCCGGTCGCAGCCGCACTGGCTCAGGTTGCCCTGGCTGCAGGCCGCCGTGATGGCGTGGGCCACGCCCGCCGCTGTGATGGCGTAGGTGAACGCCGCTTCCCGACTGCCTGGAGAGAAGGGGGATGGGGGGGGGGGGGGGGGGGGAGGGGCTTGTGTTAGTGATCGGGGGGGGGGGGGGGGCGAAAGTGTTTTCCTCAAGTGACGGGTCTGCCCCCCGTCGTGGTGATTTATTTAGATGGCCGCTGCTGCTGCTGCTGCTGCTGCTGCTGCTGCTGTGCAGGCATGGCAGGAGTACGTATCAAGGTCTGTGTCTGAAATAACAAGTTGACGTTTTCGCCCCAGAACCGCCGAAGAATGTAACCCCGCTGTCAGCACAGACCAAGGCGGAAAGCTATTTCACATCTTCCTCACGAGGAGCCCGTCCAATACTGAAATTGATCTTCCGATGGCATCAAGGCCAGAAACCCCAGAGCTCCACCCCGTCATCATCATTATCATGCATTGCAGATAAGCCACAGCATATTTTCACCCCCCCCCCCCCCCCCCCCACCCCACCACCCCACCACCCCCCCCCCACCCCCACCACCACCACCACCACCACCCACTTCCTCCTTGCTCCACCTGGCTTAGCAATGCGGTCTCCCAGCGCTGACCACAAAGTCCTTGGGCTCTGGGCTTTTTTTAGTGTGCAGTGCTGGGATTCCAGAGTGTGTGTGCTGGTCTAGGTGCTGTCCAAAGTGCTGAATTCATCTGGTGCAGGAGCACCTTGTGCGCACACTCA
>JAXIVH010000020.1:140612-159698 GCA_036785325.1 Urophycis tenuis | reverse complement strand
CTGAGGGAGTTGTGGCTGGTTTTTCTCCGCTGGGGACGAGTCGTTGGTGCGTTTGTGTCTCTCTGTGTGTGTGTCTATGCGTATCTTTGTGTGTACGTGTGTGTCGATGTGCGCATGTCCGTGCCCATGTGTGTGCCTGTGTGCCTGCGCGTGTGTGTGTGTGTGCATGTGTGCAAGTGTGTGTGTGTGTATGCGTGTGCGCGTATGTGTGCGCGCGCTCGCACACGTGTGCGCCCCTGTGTCGTCGCTGACCGCGTGGCTTGGCTCGTGTTCCCCCCCTTTGCCACAATAGGCTCCAGTGTTGCGGGCTGAAGGTCGCGGACGCCCCACCATTCGCCGCGCCCCAGCGCCAGGAGGCGCGCAGGCAGCCCGGGGGGGACGCAGGCCAGAGGAGGGACCCGGCCGGCACCGCCGCTCCGCCGTCCCCGCAGCCCGGCCCCAGTGCCCCCGGCGCGGGTGCCCCGGGCAGCATGCTGGCTCACAAGAGGGCGATCGGCGAGACCCCCGGCGGCGGCGGCGGCGGGGGCAGCGCCGAGAACGGGCTGTGCGGCAAGCTGAGCGGCAACAAACAACCAGACCAGCAAGAGCCCCGCGTCGGGGCTGAAGCCCAGCGCCAGCATCCCGCGATAAGATCTCCCAATGGGAGGGGGAAGAGGGAGCCCCGCGGGTCGCCGCGGCCACCCCGGCGTCCGGCGCGGCCTCGCCGGTTGCCACGGGAGGAGGCGCCAGCGGAGGCGGCGGCGGCGGCGGCGCGGAAGCGGGACGCCAAGCCCTCCGAGGTCCAGAGGACGGACAGCAAGCGCCTGGTCAGCTGGGAGAGACAGGACTCGGGGAAGGAAAACGCAGGAAAGCTGGGGGGATTTCCGGCCCAAATCCCCGGAAAGCCCGGCGAGCAGAGACAGAGACGGGGCCGGGTCCGAGAGGGGGACCCGGGGCACTAAGCCCCCGGACCAGACCCAGGACAAGAAGACCGTCCTGACTCACATCAAGAAGCTGGAGCGGGCCATGAAGGACGTTCCGGACAGACCGTCGCTGGCTTTCCCGGGGAATTTACTTCTGCCCCCCGACCCGGGAGGAGGAGGGAGGAGGCGGAGAGGCGAGGGAACGAGCCCATTTTCGGGACCATAGACGGGGCGGCCCCGGCCCACGGCGGCGGCGGCGAGGGAGGCGGAGGAAGGAGGCGGGTGGCGACCCGGAGAAGAACGTGTACTCCGAGCCGGGCGCCCCGTCCATCAACCCGCTGCCCAAACCCCAGAGAACATTCCAGCACCACACCCCGCCGCCGGGGGGGTTTCCGTCGCGGGCAAGGGCAAGAGGAACCTCCCCCCGCTGCCCACCATCCCCCCGCCACCGCTGCCCACGTGCCCGCCCCCCCCCGGGGGTCTGCAGGAGACCCTGGGCGGATTCAGCCCCGCGCCACCACCAACAGGTACGTGCGTGCGACGCGACCGCGCTAACCGCGTCATGGTTGAAGTGCGACCTTCAGGAGAGAGCATTAACACATGGGTCGGTCCTCAGGTGTTTAGAGTGGCTGTAGGTAGGATTTGAGAGTTTGTAAAGAGAAGAGAAAGGGAGAGAGACAGCAGAAAGGAGCAGAGGAGAGAATGATTTGGAAAACAAGCAACCCCAAAAAAGGGGTTGCTTGTTTCATCTCCTCTCTCTCTCTGCTCCCTCCATCATTAAGTGTTGCATTCGTGCACCTGCGTTGGCACATAGGGATGGACAGGCAGGATGGATTCCCAAATCGACCTGATTGGTCTACAATCGAAATTTGAAACGCTTAGTGTTTCCGAGTGGTCAGAGAGAATGTTGTCGAATCTTACTAAAAAAAAAAGTCATCCTAAACACTTTAAAAGTCTGGCTGTTTGGACATTGGTGCTATCTCTGGCCCGACGTAAACTTTCTGATCGGTTAAACCTTAGTCCCAGGTGGCGTCACTTGTGGCCCTATCCCCTGCCTTGTATCCAAGTGTTTGGTGACCCTTGAGTGAATGAAAACAACGCTGCACTTCATGCATCGTGAGGGTAAACCAGATGAACCCGGCTCCCGTTGAACAAAACAGAGATGCACAACAACAAGCCACGCCGCTCGGTTGTTTCACAGGAAGTAAGCCCATCTCCCCAACCCCCCACCTCCCCAAATCCCCCCAAAACTATGCGTACGCTGAAAAAACACACACACCATCTTGCTCACATCTGCAGTAGATCCACAGCGCGGGTGACATCATCCTGTTTCTAAATATCCTACAGGGTGGACCTCATTGGTCGGACCTGAAGAATGTGCAAATCAACTAACTAAACACACATCGCTCATGTCCAGGGGAAACTCTACACACTGAAGTTGGCTGACTCATATCGGGATGATGCACCCTGTCTGAGAACTGGTCTCCTGCTGTCATGTATTGCAACAAAACAATAATATGTTATGAATAATAATGATTATATTAATACAATAGTAATCATAATATTATTAATGATAACAACATAAGAATAATAATCATCATCATCATCATCATCATCATCATCATCATCATCATCATAATACATTAGTACCTTATGACAGTACCTTATGACGCTATAGTACTTGAAGTATTACCCCGATAGTACCACGATAGTATCCTATGAGACGATATACATTCACATTCAAACAAAGACACACGAGTCAAATGAAAAGGATATAACAGAGTGATTTCCTAAGTAGTGTCCAAGTGACAAAAAATGAGACCAAAGAGAGAAAGATTGAGCAGCTTCTTTACAAACTCTCTCTCTCTACAAACTTTCGGAGATGACCAACAGCAGCACAATGAGTCGTGGGGTGCATTTTTTTCAGGTATCTCATTGTGATCGCCTCAAGCAAGGCCTCCAAAAGAGCTGAATCATTTTCGGAAATGGCATGATAAGTGGATGCTAACTTCAGATGGTTTTAATCAAATGCACTGAATATTCTGTGGAAAAAAACCATGGACTGTGGACTCTGCAGTTTGGGAGAATGTCCATTGTTCGCTTTTCTCTAGTGGTCTACATTCCTGTTCAGAACTTGGCTTGGCTCTGGTACACTCCATACCATATGTGGAGGTCTCAAGATGCTCAAAAGTGTAGTTGCAGGCCCTTTAGTTCGGCCAGATTCTCTTAATCTCTCTCTCTCTCTCTCTCTCTCTCTCTCTCTCTCTCATTCTCTCTCAATTCAGTTCAATTCAATTCAGTTGGCTTTATAAGCAGGACATGTACACAATATATGTTGCCGAAGCAAAGCAATGCATTAATCAATTAAGAATGAATGAATGTCTCTCTCTCTCTCTCTCTCTCTCTTCTCTCTCTCTCTCTCTCTCTCTCTCTCTCTCTCTCTCTCTCTCTCTCTCTCTCTCTCTCTGTTCTGTGTTCTATGCTGCACATATACTGTGTGTGTGTGAGAAAGATGCGTGCATACACTTTTATTGTTCTCGCTGGGCCAGACTGTCTGTCAGTGTAAAAAAACAACTGCTTATTTAGAAGTGGCCTAAAGGAATGCCTTTCTGCCAGAGACAGACATGTCTGGCATTCTAAGGAATCAACACGAGCAGGCACACACACATGCATGCAGGCACGCATGCATGCATGCACAAACACACACACACACACACACACACGCACACACACACACACACACACACACACACACACACACACACACACACACACACACACACGCACACACACACACAGCGCACATACACACCAACGCATACACACATTTCATGACATGTACATATTAAAAACACACACTCATGCACACACACACACACGCTTTCTCTCCGTTGTCATCGCATGCACATATTAAAAAACACAGTCATGCATGTCCTGAGCATATTAAAACTCCCTCTGGGGGGGTCCTCTCCCTCTGTCCTCTAACGGCCATGTGTGCGTCTACCCAACAGGAAGTCCTATGAGTTTGAAGACCTGCTCCAATGCTCCTCAGATGGCTGCAGGGTGGATTGGTACGCCCAGTCCAGACTGGGCCACAACCGCACTTTATCAGAGGAGAACGTCTACGAGGACATTCTAGGTAACAGCTCTGTCCATGACCCGTCTGACCTGGCCAAATGATCTTATCAATGCATCTCTTACAAAAAGGTGGACATTTGTCGTTCAGTACTCTATCGTCATTTCATACTGTTTAGTTATTGAGTAGACGCTCCATCCAAAGGGACTTATAGTGAACTTGAAATATATAATTAAGGAACGGGAAGGGTTCGACATCTTGCTCTCGGGCCTATTGGTAGGCTGCAGACAGTGGGGCTCGAACCCAGAACACTGTCAACAGTGGGGGGATCCAAACACCGCTAGACCGCTAGACTGCCCCGTATGCCCAATGTTTTTATTTTATTAACGTTGCCAAAATACACATACACTATGTGCATTTTCCAGCATACGTACCATTTCTAGCTTCATATGTACAGTATATACCTATATATACACTGTAGATGTATGATGCTCACTCAGTGTCACTCAGTTTACTGTAATCGGCAACTCAGGTAACAGCGAGGTCATGCTTGTTTTGCCTCATTCGCTGTTTATTGCTTCGTTCCGGCGGTCTTATTATTTGAACGTTACCCTGGCCCGTCTCTCTCTCTCTCTCTCTCTCTCTCTCTCTCTCTCTCTCTCTCTCTCTCTCTCTCTCTCTCTCTCTCTCTCTCTCTCTCTCGGCCTCTCTCTCTCTCTCTTTCTTGCTCATATGAGAATGATACCTAACAACATGACCTCCCACCCCACCCCCTTATTGTGTGTGTGCTGTTATGGCTGCCCCATCCCCCCGCAGAGCTCTGAGCTGCTGCCTGCAGCCCTGCGCGCATTCTGCAATATCTGGGCCCCGTGTGCGGGCCCCCACAGCTGAGCCCGGAGCCGGCCAGTCGCTTTCACTTCTCCCTTTGCTTGGCAGCTCCTCTCGTGTTTTTCCTCGTTTTCCTTTTCCCTGAGTCGTAAATACCGAGCGTGACGACGGGAGCAGGCTTGCAATGACGACGGCTCAAGACGTTATATTTCATTGTGTCTGCGACGCAGACAAAATGAAATATAACAAGCGTCACAGTATGCGTGTCGCCGTGCGAGCCCTGACAGGGCCATGCAGTGCAGTGCAGTGCATTTGCTGTGCATTGCAGTGCCGTGCATTGCAGTGCCGTGCTGTGCGGTGCCGTGCATTGCAGTGCCGTGCCGTGCGGTGCCGTGCAGTGCGGTGCCGTGCAGTGCGGTGCCGTGCAGTGCGGTGCCGTGCAGTGCCGTGCCATGCATTGCGGTGCCGTGCAGTGCTGTGCCGTGCGGTGCCGTGCAGTGGCCGTGCGGTGCCGTGCAGTGCCGCGCGTTGCAGTGCAGCGGCGACTGCAGAGGCAGACACGCAGCACGGACGGGGTTAACAGCAGATCGTACATTACGGACAGTAGTGGCTCTTGGCTGGCTCTAAAAAAAATCACACATGATGTGTCAGCTCCCGTCAACTCCCACCCCGGGACCGGGTCCAAACAGACTCGGTGCACGCATTCAGTCGCAGGGCTGGGGGGGGGGGTTGGAGTTTCTTCACACGCAGGAAACGAGCGCACACGCGCGCGTGTGTGTGTTCTCGCCTCCCGGACCTGTCATCGGGCTGGCGGAGCAGCAGAAGGCCTCAGCGCTGCACGCGTCGGCGGCGGCGGCGGCAGCCCGAGATGGGTCTGTCACTCAGCAGTTGGAGCGCTTTGTTTTTCCCCCTGCGTGAAGAGGGGAGGAGGAGAACGGGATGTCCTCGTCTCCCTGCTGGTGCCTACTCCCACGGGCCACATCTGGCGGATGGCTTGACAGAGAGAGAGAGGGAGAGAGAGAGAGAGAGAGAGAGAGAGAGAGAGAGAGCGAGAGAGAGAGAGAGGAGAGAGAGAGAGAGAGAGGCAGAACGGAGATATTGGATAAGCTGGAAAAAAAACAAGACAGACAGGGGGAGAGAGACAGCAAGAGAGGTAGAGATTGAGAGAGAGTGTGACTTTGAGAGCGAGACAGAGAGATACGGGGGGGGGGGGGGGGGGGGGGGGGGTGAAGGCCACAGGAGACGGCGAGGGAGAGTTATGGAGAGTGGAAGAGTGAAGAGAAGTAGCAAGAATGTGACACTGGAGGCGTTGAGCAAGACAGAACGAGCGAGAGCTGGAGAGAGAGAGAGAGAGAGAGAGAGTGACAAGAGAGAGAGAGCGGGAGAGGGAGAGAGAGACATTCTATCCTGTCAGGACGCATGATTGGTAGAGATGGAGGATTTGTTCAATGGCGTGGAGCCCCTCAGTCAGGGGAACATCATGATTTTCAGCCTCTGGCAGTTCTCTGGAGGTGTGAGCACACGTGGCCGGAGCACCTTCCCTCCAGCAACTGTCCCCCTCAGCGTCGATGCTACCTGCATGGCCCCAGAGCAGGTCGGCGCATAACAGTGCGGCGTCGCCCAACTCCTAGCCCAGAGGTTCAGGGTTCGACTCCCAATGTAACTCGACTATGCCGTGAGTGGGGCGGCAGTAGCTCAGTAGGGTTGACCACTAACAGCGGGTTGACCACTAACCGGAGGGTTGGGGGTTCGATCCCCACGTCCAACTGTCCACATGTCGAACCCCACAAATGTACTGATTGTAAGTCGCTCTGGACAAAGGTGTCTACTAGATGCCCTTCTTCTTCTTCTTCTTCTTCTTCTTCTTCTTCTTCTTCTATGAGTGACGCGTGCGCCTTTCCCTGCAGATCCTCCGTTCAAGGAGAATCCCTACGAAGACATCGAGCTGGAGAGAAGCTGCCTGGGAAGCAAGTGTGTCTCCCCCGCGCCGCCGTCCCCTCCCCCTGACACACCCACCAAGGTACGAGGCAGACCCGCCCCTCCCCCCGTGACAAGCCCCCCCCCCCCCCCCCCCCCACCGCCTCTGGCCTTCACTGTGGATTGCAAATGGATGCCATGAAAAACAACACACAGACAACAGAAGAACAGTCAGAAGCAGAGAGCAGAGAAATACAAACCACAAATATGAGTGCATTTTTTTGGTTCTAGGGCGAGGGACCGCACACTTAGACGAGCGTTATTATTTTGCTCTGTGACGTTTTTAAACAGAACTTGAAAAATTCACGGTTAAAGATGTAAACACCACATTGAAAACATAACATTGCAAGAAAATACCATCAGGAACGGGCGCTTAAATACAAACATGGTCGCGGTCCAAACCAATAGCAATGACAAATCACACACCTTGAACGGAGGAAGACGACACCAGTGGCTCCATCTCCCATCTCTCTCCCCCCCCCCCCCACCCAGATGACCTCCAAACCAGGCTTCTTCAGGCAGACTTCGGAGCGCCGCAGCTTCAAGCTCCTGGAGCTCCGCAAGAGCGGGCGTGACGGGCGGGAGGCGGGCCTGGCCTCCCCCTTACGCGCCAGCCCCCCGTCCACACCCAGCAGCCCCGACGACACCCCCTGTCTCTCCGGGGACCCCCACAACCGCAGGCGGAGGAAAATACCCAAGGTAGCGAGGTTCTGGGGCCCAGCGGACGTAGGGGCAGGGGGATTAGTAATGTTAATGTTAATGTTTTTTACTGTGTGGATGTTAATGTTGGCGACGGTGGCTCAGTGGTTAGAGTGGGTGGAGAGAGCGGGTCGTCCACCAACCGTAGGGTCGGCGGTTCGATTGCCCTCCTCCAACTGTCCGCATGTCGAAGTGTCCTTGAGCAAGACACTGAACCCCAACTTGCTCCCCGGGCGCTGAACCAAGCAGCCCACTGCCCCTATGTACCATAGGATGGGTAAAATGCAGAGACCAAATTTTGTTCCCATATCTAAAACATACTGGGAATGACTAAAATCCAATCTAATCTAAAAAAACAAAACATTGTGGTAACCTTTTTCGATCCGTAATGGATCCATCTGGATTCGTTTTCTGGAGTTTAGAGTGTTGGATTCACGGTGCGCTGCAGTGCCTAGCATCGTCATCATTGTCTGTGGTTTCCTTCAGATGGTGGTGAGGATAAATTCGATCTTTGAGGCGCGGCGAGGAAAGAAACACATGAAGAAGGTGTCCCCGTCCACCGAGTCCGGCCGAGGTAAGGACTGTCCACAGCGTTCTCCCTCATCGGCATTCTCCCTCATACTTTATTATACTGTATTGTTTTGGTTCGTTGGCTGAACTATAATCCATTGTAGTTTTTAAATGAACTAGTGCTAAACAGTCACCCATTATAGTTATATAGTCTATTCAGCACAGGTTATTTTTTGGTAGTTAGTTCAATATGTAACTACACTATATCTCTGCAAACGCACTCAACAACAGCATTGATCTCGCATGTTTAATGCACGGTAGTACCTCAAAATGGTCGGTTCCCATAGAAGCAACAATACCCCCACCATCTGCATTCACTCCACCATCTGCCTTCACTTTAGTTTGACGTCGCGTTTAGATTTTTCAGGTGACATGGCTAGCATATAATGCAATGCGAAATGCAGTGCAATGAATACCGTGCAGTCTTACAGTCGCTCAAGACTGTGGCTCCTGCCTTGGTCCGCGTCTCACGCAATTTAACCCTTTGTGTTCCCCTGCAGTGACAGATGACAACAGCGAGTCGGAGAGTGACACGGAAGAGAAACTAAAAGGTGAGGAGGGCTTTCTGATGACCATGAGATGTCAATAGAGACCACTTCTATGTGTTCTATACAGTATGCATTAAAGACATAAACGGGTGTGGGCCTATGTTAAAACAGTTTATATCTCTGTACATTATGAAAAAGCAAATGAAGGCAAAGAAAGGAATATTCAATTCAAAGAACAATCAAAACATGATGATATGATCTATTTCATATCTGTCTCTGTCTGTGTGCCGATGCCAGCCCACAGCCAGCGCCTGGTGTCGGTCCAGTCCATGTTGAGGCAGACGGGCCGCTACCGCACCTTGGAGCGAGACCTGATGGACGTGCAGGAGAGGAAACTCTTTGAGTACTTCATCGTGGTGGCGCTCCACAAGACCAAGGCCGGGGTTCCATACCTCCCCGAAGTCACTCAGCAGTTCCCCCTCAAGGTAAGAGATCGGACCCGGGCAGGGCAGTGTTGTGGCCCGGGGGGTGGCCAGCCCTCAGCCGAAAGGTACCGGGTTTGATTCCCCCCCGTGTCCACAGTCTGATCTGTAGGCTTCCAAGAAGAGACGCCCGAGCCCAGTTGAGGGGGTCAGGGATGCCTTGCCCAAGGGGGACACGGCGAATGTGTTTGTACCGAGCCAAGACAAACTCTGCTGTTTCTCTTGTGTGTGTGTCGTCCAGCTGGAGCGCAGCTTCAAGTTCATGCGCGAGACGGAGGATCAGTTGAAGGTCATCCCCCAGTTCTGTTTCCCGGACGCCAAAGACTGGGCACCCATCGACAACTTCCCCAGGTCAGCAGCTTGTACAATGTTGGACGCCAGAGGGATCGGGTTCAGAACTCGCAGGAAACCTGCAGGAGCCGGATGGCAAGAAACACGAGTTTAAACACGGGCTAATAGCCCCTATAAAACAGCTTTTAGTGAGTCGAAAGCCAACATTGAAAAACTCCACCCGCACCATTCACACTGCACGAACCCTGTGTTTAAATACGTGGGAATGGTTACAGTGAAGCCGCATCGCGGCTTTAGCACTGTACACCTGGCTTTGCTATGACGTCCCACGGCGCAAGCTGATTCAATGGGGGCACTATGACCCCCGCCGCTACAAGCTAACAAGCTACAGCTCCCAGGTAACCCGGCCCCTCAAGAAGCACATTGTTCCGAGAGGTAATGATGTGCGTCTCGAGAGTGGCAGGTAATAATTACCTCCTCGTAAATGTTTGATGAGCCCGCGGCCAGAGGAATGTTGTTGGCGCACGCTGAGCTAGCTCCTCCGAACACACACCTGCAGGCCACGCCGGGGCGTAGGGGCTGTCTCACTGTGTCACGCAGGGGGGGGGGGGTTGGGTCGGTCAATGAGTACCTGTCAGCCCCCGAACCAAAGCAGCCTTTGTGCGGGGTGTATTAGCGCGGTGAGCCTGAGCCCCCAGGGGCATCCTCCTTCAAGTGTGAAGTGCGGTCACGGGTCATGACAATGCCAAAGCCTGCAGGGATTTCACAGGCTTGTGAAATCTAGCCGCGCGCGCATTACGTTTGGTTTGTTTACAGATAAACACCACAGTTTAGATTATGACTCAAATGACGAAATGAAAATAGAGATGTTCAGCCTGTCCTTATTTGTCTATTTTGAACCCCTCAGTGAGACGTTCTCGTTCGTCCTGACCGGCGAGGACGGGAGCAGGCGGTTTGGTTACTGCCGGCGTTTACTGGTAGGCAAACAAGATGGCCGCCCCCTTTGTCCCATAAGCTTGACATTGTCTCTTATCTCATTCTCTTTGTTTGTGTTGGCTGTATGGCCTCAGTGCATATGAATGAATTGCATTTTGTAAAGTCCTTATAAGTCCTTTCCAGCACGCCAACCTTGTAGTATTTCCATGCATTCAAGTGTCTTGTGATGTGGGTTGGTGTCGTGTTGAGTGTTTCCTTCTGGTGGTCCACAGCCCAGCGGTAAAGGGCGACGGCTTCCGGAGGTCTATTGTATCGTCAGCAGGCTGGGCTGCTTCGACCTCTTCTCCAAGGTATCTCCAGCAGAAGCTCATGTGCGGCGTATATGTACGTCTGTGTGTGTGTACAGACAGACAGACAGACAGACATAAATACTTTAATGATCCCTAGGGGAAATTGCAGTCATTACAAATACTCCAGTTGAATGTTAAAGGGAAAAGAAAAACAGTGTTGAAGTAAAAAACAGTATAGGAGTGTATAACAGTACAATATAAATGTATAATATAAAAATATGTAAAAAAAATATACATAAATATGCATGAATATAAATAAATATACAAACATCTAGGCATACACTATAGAAAGTAAATAGCATACACAAAGAAATAGCATATAAAGGTAAGTGAAGTCAGTGAATGTCCAAGTTATAAAGTGACCACTAAAGTGATAAGTGACCACTTAAATAACTGCCATCCTAAAAAAAAAAACCCAAAAAACCACCTACCCTCCTCATGCTCTTTCTTATACCGTATGTTGTATGTCTTGGCACTTTAATCGCTCTTTGTATCTCGGCACTTAGCCAGAGATGTTGTACACTAGCAATGGTTAACCTAGCAATTGAAATCCTTGAAACTTTTTCTGGTGACTTTCTTACTGTATTAGCAGAAATGAAATGTTTCACCTTCTTCGGACAAATTTACTCTTTGCAAGTCGCTTTGGATAAAAGCGTCTGCTAAATGCCCTCAATGTGAATGCAATGTAATGTAATGGAGGTGTTGTATAGTTTGATGACCACAGGCAGGAATGATTTCCTGTGTTCGCTCTGTGGTGCATCTCAGTGAAAGGAGTCTTCTGCCGAAGGTGCTCCTCTGCTGGGCTAGTGTGGCATAGAGAGTGTGTGAGGCAGCAGCGTGTGTACAGCGTGTAGATAAACCTCACACAAAATCCCACTGACTGGCCACCGAGTGAGGCTTTGTCTGACATTGCATGTGAAAATGTGGAGCGCTATACAAAACACCACTCACACACACACACGCGCACATCCACGCACACACAAGCGCACACCCACACACACAAACACACATAGATTACATGTACATGCACACACACACACACACACGGCCGCACACACACACACGCACACATCCACACACACAAACACACATAGAGTACATGTACATGCACACACACACACACACACAAAATGCACAAACAGCCACAGACACACACGCGCAGATTCACACACATAAACACACACAGAGTACATGTACATGCACACACACACACAAAATGCACACATGGCCACACACTTGCACACCCACTCAGACAAACGCATGTACACGCCCTCACACACACACACACACACTCGCAAACTTGCACACCCACAGACACAAACTCACACACACAGGGAGTTAGAATGGACCTGCACATAAAACAGCACCTTCCTCGGATGCGCCCGCCCACACAGTAATGCTAGTGGTCCCTTTTTTTCCCACAAGGCCTTGCGGCTCTGGCTCTGCTTCTTACACATGTGAACTGCAGCTTGTGTGGTTAGCGCAACCCCATAGGATCCCTTTAATGAGCGACAGGTTTATGTGTGTGTGTTTGTGTGCGTGCACACATCTGCTGTAAAGCACAAACTAGAATGTCTGAATTCCCTGAGTTAAAAACCCCACAAAAAGGCCAAAAAATAAAATAAAACCATTAACCCTCAATATTATGACATGGATGGAGTATGGTTCTTATTTTAACATGAGAGACTTTAATTTTAGCGGCTTCTGGACTTCTGGACGGCTAACTGTTTACAAACCACATGTGTGTGTGGCAGACATGTCAGGTTTTCGGCAAAGGGAAGCGGGAATCAAACAACAAGCAGCCTCCCAAAAAAAAAAAAAAAAAAAAACACGATGAAAAAAAAAAACACAGGGTAAAAACACGATAGAAAAACGTATCCTAAATGTTTTCAGCCATGCGATCATTTTGCGCGCGCAGTTTTCCTGGCGGTGCCCACGTTCCTTCCTGGACCTCTGAACTCATCGTGGTGCATTCCCTGATGCTGACCTTCTGTTCTCCCCCCCCCCCCCCCCCCCCCCCCCCCACCGGACCCTCCAGATCCTGGACGAGGTGGAGAAGAGGCGGGCCATTTCCCCGGCCTTGGTGCAGCCGTTCATGCGAGGCATCATGGAGGCACCCTTCCCTGCGCCGGGCCGGACCATCACTGTCAAGAACTTCCTGCCCGGCTCTGGGACAGAGGTGAGGGCCTCGGGGGGGGAGAGGGGGGGAGGGGGGAGACACACATGATGGTGTCACCCACCTCCAGTGGGTGTACATTAGACGCGTTGCCTACGCTGTTTTGTTGAGTTGTCTTTGTGAGTGTGTGTTCATTAGGCCATTGATAATTGTAGTCATTTGACCAACCTCTTGTCTCTCTCTCTCTCTCTCCTCTCTCTCTCTCTCTCTCTCTCTCTCCCTCTTCCTCTCCCTCTCTCTCTCTCTCCCTCTCCCCTCTCCCTCTCTCTCTCTCTCTCTCTCTCTCCCTCCCTCTCTCTCTCTCTCCAGGTGATAGAGCTATGTCGGCCGTCCGACTCCCGCCTGGAGCACGTGGACTTCGAGTGTCTCTTCTCCTCCCTGAGTCTGCGCCTCCTGCTCCGGGTGTTCGCCTCGCTGCTCCTGGAGCGCCGGGTCATCTTCACCGCCGACAAACTCAGGTTGGTTGGTTGGTGATGGATGTCACACGCAGAAAACCCCCCACTCCAAAGACCACAGAGACTAAAATGCGGAGGGGTGTGTGTGTCTCGCGCTTCCCATGCTGAGAGAGTCACGCACCAGATTGTGTAACGACGCCCGCCCACGGCACACTGTTAAACGCTCACCCCGCCGTGCCGGCTCCTTGCGGTTGAAGCTGAGGCCAAGCGTGGTGGTGGTTCTTGTTATTAATGTGGTGGAGGTCCCAGGTGGAGGTGCATCTGCTGTGGGGCTCGCGGGCAAAGTGGAAGCAGCTGCGTCGTATCCCCGTTTCCTTCAAATCGCACCCACCTGTAAACACATGGCTTGCTGCTTTAATGAGGCCTCCTCCCTCCCTCCATTCTGTTAATGTTAATGTTAATGTTAATGTGTGCTCATACATGAACACGTTTGATAGAGTGCAAATGTAAAGGGTACACAGCAGCCTACGTAGTTCTAAATATGGTTGAAGTATTAGATCTATTACTACCGTTTCGTAGGGCCTAATGAGCAGACCTTGGGTTGTGTTCGGCAATTGGGTGGAATCTTGGCTCCCAAAATCCCATCACCTTTTCTTAATTAACTAACTGAGAACAGGCAAACACACGGAAGGAATTAACTTAACAGTCTGAACAGTAACATTGTGTTTTCGCCTGTATCGTTTTTTTCATCTCCCACACACACACACACACACACACACACACACACACACACACACATACTTGTCGATGCTTTTACACAAGATGCTTTTGACCCTCTCCTGATAATGAAAACGTGCTTTAGTAATACGCCATACCTCGTTGACTCATGTTATTATGTTTATTTGTGGCTAGCGTCCTCTGGTGGTCGATAAAATATATTTTCTAAGTATTAAACATGACAGGTTGGTGTGTTTTTCTAAAACGTGTAGGTTAATGTTACTACAACATCATGTACATTTATTACAATATTATGCAAGTCTAACTATAAAAGTAATTACAATATTGAATGAATATTAATATAATTCCAGGAGCACTTAGTGGTTGAGCAGGAGGAATTGAAAGAGGTAAACTGTTTTTGCAGTCTGGGCGAAATCACCAAAGCACTTCCTGTGTGGGATTCACCGATGCATCACCGGTCCAAAGCCGACTGAGGCTGATTCTCTATCTTACCAAGTGTTGGTACAGTAGTAGTATTGTGGGTGCAATGGCTCAAGGAAAATAATCTGGAGATTTAGGCCAAGCCAAGGTGGAAATCGGCTATAGAATGACTTTTGTAGCCTAACCATGGGGTTACCATGAGATACTGCGTCTTAAACAACATGTTGCCTTTTCTTGTCCCACATCCTGGCGGCTCCAGCACGTTGTCTCAGTGCTGCCATGCAGTGGTGGCCCTGCTGTACCCCTTCACCTGGCAGCACACCTACATCCCAGTGCTGCCCTCCTCCATGCTGGACATCGTGTGCACCCCGACCCCCTTCATAGTGGGGCTGCTGTCCAGCTCGCTGCCCAAGCTCAAGGAGCTGCCCATAGAAGAGGTGAGGCCTTTGGCTTTTCATTGTTCATCACAGTGATGCGTGTGCTCTGCAGCCACAAGCTTCAAATGACGATGGGTGCTTGCTGCGTATCTTTTAAAAAATATGTTCTTTCCCTCAGGTACTAGTGGTGGACCTCTGTAACAGCCGTTTTCCTGCGACAGGTAAAATGCTGAGATTTTATAATCTTACATGTAAAATAAAATCAACAAGTGTTGAGCCAAAAGATTTTGCCCAGTTTTTGTAGTGACCACATACTCACAAATCACACTTGCCAACTGAAGTGATAGAGTGATGACTCTATGACTCTTATATGTGGGACTAGACAACTGTGAGCTATTTGAATAAAAGGCTTTATCGAAACACTAACCTGCGGTCCTTTCTCTGTGGGTCTCTCAGCTGGATGATGAGGACTCCATCCTTCCACACAAAGCTGCAGGCTGCCCTGGAGCATGTATTGGACAAGAGGAAGGAGCTGGCCAATGACAAGGCAGACCTCCCCAGTGGTGAGTTAACCAGCCAGTGTTCACAAGTATTACGTTGAATATGCTGGAGGGTGATTAAACAATTTGTCTGTTTTGTAAATACATCTGTGAAACTTAAATAAAAACTCTCGGTAGACCTCAAAACTATTACGATGGCAGTTGGTATGGTTGGCAGTTGATGGGCTTCAACTTGAACTGTTTTGTCAACAGTGCCCTCTGCTGGCGTATTTTCGCAACTAATCCAATGACCAAAGTAGAGAGATATACGGTATACTGTATATAAATCATCGTCCTCATGCTGTTTTCTCTGTCTCGCTATGTATCTCTCTCTCTCCCTCTCTCAGACTCTTGCTCCCTGAGCACGGTGGTGTCCGAGGCGTTTGTCCGCTTCTTCGTGGAGATGGTGGGCCACTACTCGCTCTTCATGTGCGGAGCGGAGCGCGACGAAGAGTCGTCCGCTTCCTCGCCCTCGTCGCCGTCCCCCTCCCCCGTCTCGTCGTTCCAGCGCGAGCCCTTCCGCAAGGCGGTGACCTCCAAGAGTCCTGAAGAGGTTCCTGGAGGTGTTCATGGAGACCCAGGCGTTCGCTGGGTTCGTCCAGGAGAGGGAGCTCCGCAGGCAGGGCCTCAGAGGTATGGCCACCGGGCAGCCGGGGGGGGGGGGGGGGGGGGGGGGGGGGGGGGGGGTTCGAGTAAATGGAAAGCACATAAGGGGCTTAACACCCAGGATGGACTGATGTCATGGGCGTAGGTTTGGTTTGAATGTGCTGGGGACAAAGACGCATTCGGAAGTGCATTTTCAGAAGTGCCAGGTACAATGACGCGCACTCGTTTTTTCCCGCCCTTTCGTTAATTAATAAAAATGTATACAAAAATGTGATGATGTCCGACACGATTTATGAAGAAGAAAGGCAAGCCTAACCCTACGCTCACACTGACGGAGGCGACCAAGCGTTTTTGTGATGGGCGATTTTCGCCTGGTGGGCGTTCCGGGGGAGTGTCTGTAGCGATAGTATTGAAACCTGTGTCAGATTGAAAACAATTGATAATATCCAGCCATACCCATGACGTTTTCTGGTTTAACAACATTTATTTCTCGATAGATTCCGAAGCACATATTAGGGTACAGTCACATTCGTTAGATATATCCATAATTCTATCTCTCGCCGACGTGGTCCACCATGTTGGATTATGTTCTAGTTGCGCGGCCGCCACGCCTCCTTCGCTCAGATTGGCTTTCGCCAAAAAAACGCTGCGTTTTTTCGCTCATCATTTGCATAGAATAGGACTAGTTTCTATTTTTTGCCCCGCCCTCCTCGCGTTTTGCAGCCCACACGCTTCGCTTTGTCGCCCGTCGCTCATTGCCATTGGAATTGAATGGAAACGCGTCGCCAAGCCTCTGTCAAAAAACGCCAGTGTGAGCGTAGGGTTAGTTTTCAAAACGCATTAGACAGAGAACAGAGAAGCGTGCGGTTGCCCTCCGCAGCAGCAGCAGCAGCTACAGCTGTGTCTGTTTCTGTGCAGATTTTTTTTGCAGAGATTTTTGTGGATCTGTTGGCATCTGTCGCTCAAGAATTGTATGTGTTATGAACTTTTATTTTTATTTTTTTTTTACTAAATTGAGCTTGAGGTTTCAAAAAAAATGGTGGGTACAAAATTACTCATGACGAAAACGGATAGGTACACGTACCCACCGTCCCCCCCCGTATTCTACGCGCCTGACTGATGTGCATTTTACCATTTTAATCACAACTGTATGTGTAATTTAGTTTTTTTTTTAAACATGTTTGAAGTATGAAAAGATATACATTGTATGATTGTGTTTCAGTACATACATATATTTACATTTACAATACTCTTTGTAAGTCGCTTTTGTCCAAAGCAACTTACAAAGAGTACATTTGTCATAAGAAGGTGAAACATTTTATTGCTGCTAATACAGTAAGAAAATCACCAGAACATGTTTCAAGCATTTCAACTGCTAGGTTAACCATTGCTAGTGTAATATATATCTCTTAGATTAATATATCTCAATTAAGGCAGTCCTTTTATTTTGTACATTTACAAGTTTAAATTTAATTACATTTAATTTAGCTCTTCTCCCAATCTTGACTGTAAAAATTTCTCAAAGTTTGAAACTCAAATATTGTGTGGATTTGTGATAACTCAAAAGGACACGAAAGTCTGTTGGCAGGAAGAACAAAACCTGAACGGGCCGGTCGAGCGCCAACAGCCACACGGATAACATGGCCTGCGTGTGTTTGTGTCCAGGTCTGTTTGAGATCAGGGCTCAGGAGTACCTGGACTCGCTCCCCGGCAGTGAGCAACGCGGAGTCAACAAGTTCCTCAAAGGACTAGGTAACCTCTCTCTTGTCCCTGTTGAACTGGCCAGGCTGTGGTTAACCATTAGACCCAGAGAGCTATCGATAACACCGCACTCACTCTCAATCACAGAAGCTTCACAGCTTTATATGGTGGGCCAATACAGTATCAATTCAACGTTTACTAAAGAGTAGGCCTTTTTGTAAGTAAGTTTCGTTTTTTTTGTAACCTAACTTCAGTGTGTTTTCATGCTATTTTTCAGGCAACAAAATGAAGTTCCTGTCTAAGAAATGAACTTTGGGTTGAGAGTGTGTCGTTTTTGTGGGAGTAAAGCATGTGAGAGGAAAGGAACACGAGGAGGAAGCAGAAGAGAGGAAGAGGAAGGAGGGCATTGACCATGATTAAATGCTGAAGATTAGACCCATCATGTGTGTCTTTGAGTCACCGTTAAAAGCGGGTTTGAAGGCTTGTGAACATGTAGGGATTACAGTGAGCGTGAGGGGTGTGAAGGCACTGGGCTCAGCTAGCCAGTTCACCACCGTGGACCCATTCCATTGAATCATCATGCGGAGTTTCTCATGCAGCTCGGACCAAATTAAAGCCCTTCAAAAAATCCATGGAAATTGACACCATGGAGACCAAACGCAAGTGTATTTTCGATTGTATCCGGAGCCCCGATTGGAGCACTGACTTTATAGTGTGCAAGTCATGAACACGGACAAGGAGAAAGCAGGGCTTGTTCCCTCGTGCTTCAAGGTGACTACGCCCAAATTTGCACCAAAATACATTTCCTGAAAATGTGTTAGTGACCAATTTATTTTTGTGCAGTGCGTTCCAAAACAATACATTCCTACACAGCACTCATTGAAACTTTTGTTCTGTAGAATATGTGTTTCTTTAAACACCGTTAGTACAACTTCTTCTACCACAGGAGGCTTTAAGTTAATTTATGTGTTTTAGAAAGAAAACAGAAATCTTTTTTTTTTCTTCCTAAAAGGTTAAGTACAAAGGACAAAACTCCTGTAGTTTGAAATCTAGCTCAGACAGTTGAATACCACTCTGGCGTGCACCACTGTACTAAGTAAGTGAAATAGGAACATTATCATCTTAAAAGTTACTGAGTGTGAAAAAAACAATGTAAGAGGTAATGAATGTGAATTGCATACTTGTTTCAATATGATTTTTGATGAAGTTTGATTTTATAGGGCAAACATATCTTAGGAATGTCCATATCAATGTGCTTCTAAAACAGCTCTAGATCTGCATTTAATTTGATTCCGAATGCAATGTAAATGTATAAATAAAGTGATTTAATTAAAACAATGAATGAATTATGGCTGCATTTTTTTTTTTAATTAATTCATGCAGGAGTCATGGTTCCAATTTCAGTGAGTGTAGCTTTGCTATACAACGCTCGTTTCTATACGATAACCTGTGAATCCGCTAGAGGGCACCATAATGAACTGCATTTTACACAACGCGCCCTGGGTCCCCTCTGGTCGCTCTGCCATTCATAAAAA
>JAXIVH010000020.1:133112-135612 GCA_036785325.1 Urophycis tenuis | reverse complement strand
GGCTCGCGTGGCTTTCCTCTTTGGCTTCTATATTAAAAGTGAATGGGAATGGGGTTTATTTTGGGTGTGTTTTCTGCATTATTCACGTAGCGCGCGTGGGTGAGCGCGTGTCTGTGTGTGTGTGCGTGTGTGTGCGTGTGTGTGCGCGTGCAAGCGCATGTGTCATGCGTGTTACCGTAGAGGCTAGTCATTTTACAGGAAGTTTGGCTGAACGTCGACTCAGAGGAAGAGGTGGGGGCGGCGGGATTGTTGCTCACACTTACTGTGCACTACAACACACACGCACACACACACACACGCACACACACACACACACACACGCACACACACACGCACACACACACACACACACACACACACACACACACACACACGCACACACACACACACACACACACACACACACACACACAACAAAGGTCCCACTCTCCCTCTCTGTCTCTCTAGTGTTTATTATTAACGTTTTCGTTTAACTTTTCAGTTAAATTCCACTGTTCTCTGCTTCCCTGTTTTCCCTGTCCTCTGCTGGCTGTTGTATGCCAACATGGAGGAGGGAAGAACAGGAAATGGAGCAGCTTCCAGATATTTTTTTTAGAGTCTAGTGTGTGTCTGTGCCTGACATGTGTTTCCCAACCATCAAACTTGGATATAAATGTCGGCAACATTGTAAATCCCATTAGCGACTTAGCTAGCGATGGTAGTGCTAAGCTAACGCCAGCCTAGCTCACTTATCCAAACTAATTAGAAGTGCAGCTGTGTCATCCCTTGCTGTAATGTAATCAAGGGTCATGCTGACAAATAAGTACTAGAGCCAGTGGTATCCCAGACCAGGGACTAGACTTGAGCCACCTTGGCTAGTATGGATCTGTGGGTGTATTCACACTGTGTTCACCAGCAGAACCATAAACACCTACAAAGTCAGTCACGTTAACGTGTCTCTCCTTCCCCCTTCATGCTTCTCTCTTCCCCTGCTTAGTCATCCACTCATCCTTTGACCTCACTCAACCCAACCTAAGTCCTCTCCTCTCCTACTTCTCGTCTCCTCTCCTCTCCTGTCCAGTCCTCTCCCTCTCCTGTCCTCCACCTCATGTTTTGTTGCTTCATGTCGTGTTGTTTTCCTGCTTGTTCTAATCTAATTTCTGATCTGGGGCAATTCATTTACTCCCAAAATCGAGGAATAGCAAGTGTTGGGCAACATGGATCTCATAGCTTAATGATCTGAAGTAGCCCATCACCTGGCCTCAGGATAGATGCTGGTGTGCTGGTGCGCAGCTTTCAAACCATCTCTATCGTTGAGTGCAGGGACATCGACATTCAGTATTTCACGCAACCGAGGGGATGAATGTAGCCTCATATTTGGTTGCTATGTATGAATGACGTATTCATGTTAAACTACAACTTTGCATACTGGGTTTTTCAATCCAATTAAAATATGTTTTTTTTTTTTTTCTTTCTTTCAGGACAGACCTCTCACCTCCCACCTGCACACCCCCCCCCCCCCCCCCCCCATCCCCCCACCACAAGGCACCACAGTCTGAACCCTCAGCACCCATCGGGCCTCAACCCTCTCTGACTGCCTCTCCCCCCCCCACCCCCACCCCACGCCCCTCTCCCTCACTCCCTTTTCCTCCCCCACCACCACCACCCCCACCACCACCACCACCGCTTTTTTAGTTGTTGTTTTTTTTTTTGGACTTTTGGGGCCGCTCCCGTACCCCCACCACGTCTGCAGAGTGGGTGCCGGCCCCCTCGCCAGGGGGCGGGAGCGAGGACCTAGGCGAGGGTCTGGACAAGCCCCTGGAGAACGATGCAGAGGGCGTCTGGAGCCCCGACATCGAGCAGAGCTTCCAGGAGGCGCTGGCCATCTACCCCCCCTGCGGCCGGCGCAAGATCATCCTCTCGGACGAAGGCAAGATGTACGGTACGCTCTGCTCCTCCTCCTCCTCCTCCTCCACCTCCTCTTCCTCAGCTCGGTAGTCTCTGGTGGTCCCTTGTGGCGTCCCCCGCCCCCCCCCCCCCCCTTCCCACGCGAGCGGCGTGTAAAGGCGGTTAGGGCGTCGACTCCGTTGCTCGATGATAAACAACCGTTTGTCGCTGGTGAAAAGAATCCGATGCGTATTCTGGTGCGAGTGACTTTAAAAAAAAAAAATTGGTTGAATGACACACACAGAGACACACACACACACACACACACACACACACACACACACACACACACACACACAAACATTCCCGTGTGTGGAAAGAGCAACCAAAGTGAACCTTACTTGAGCTGACCCAACGTGACACATTTCTAGGTTAACCAGGAAACTAGCACGGGCTACCCAGTTAGCCAATTGCTTCATGTTGTCATTTTGTTGCATATCTTGTAGAATAGGTCAACAGGACCTAAAATGCCCTATGCTTGTCAATACACATTCCTATTCCCTATACACAGCAATTCATACAGTACATTCATCATTTCAATAAACACACAATAAATACACTTTATTTATGTTTA
>JAXIVH010000020.1:102651-132912 GCA_036785325.1 Urophycis tenuis | reverse complement strand
CACATTCCCGGAGCTTTGATAGTCACATGAAAAGCCTCTCGCCCCCCCTCCCGCCCCACCCCCACCCACCCCACCCCACCCCACATCGCCCCGGCACTCCGCACGCTGCCCCGCGGCCCCGCGGCCCCACACTGACCCTGGGATCCTTTGCATGAGCTCGGTGGCAGAGTGGGGACCAGAATGTTATTTACCGCGGAGGGCTCTGGGAAGCGCACATCTACAGTGCTGGCGAGCAACAGCTGGGGAGAGCCGTGGCATTTGATTCAAGGGGTGAGCGAGGTAACGACGGAGAGAGAGAGAGAGATAAAGGATACGTATATATCTCTATTGTATAAATATAGTGAGAGGCCGAAATAGAACGAGGAATAGGAATGGTAAAAGGGAAGGACAGATGAAGGCACTTGTCCAACAAGTCATTGATCATCCCCATGTGTAAGCCCGGTGCCACATGAATTACACCTCCTCATGTGTGTGTGCGTGCGTGTGTGTGTGTGTCTGTGTGCACACACACACATTAGAAGGTTTCAAGGCATCTGTGACAAAAGGGAGCAACAGAAGAAGAGCAACAGCTGGGCTTCTCCTCTCTCTCTCTCTCTCTCTCTCTCATTCTCTCTCTCTCTCTCTCTCTCTCTCTCATTCCTCTTCCTCTCTTTCGGTCTCTTGCCCATCACTGTATCCTTGTCTCTCTATCTCTCTCTCTCTCTCTCTCTCTTTCTTGCTCTCAGGATGGGCGAGACGTGAGGAAGACCGCGTGCGCACGCGCGCGAGGAGGGGGATAAGTTAAATGAAGTCCTCAGCACATCTGAAAAACACGCTAACCTTGTTTACCGCCATCGAATAAAATACATTCGAGAGAGATGAGAGAGAGAGATAAAAAAAAAAATCCAGCCTCCCAAAACAAACAAAAAAAAAAAAGTAGCCCGCTCGATGTTTCCGTGGTGATGGGTAGCGTCTGGCAGGTCGTGACTCGGGGGTGTCCTGAGGTGCAGGTTGGCATGGCGACGGTGACAGGCGGCCACCGCTTCTCCAAAGCTATGGCATTCTAGATTGAATTTCCCCGCCATCCCTCCCCTCCCCTCCCCCACCCCACCACCCCCTCCCCCCTTTATGTTTAGTGCTGGCTTGTTTGGTTCCCTCAACACACGCCTCACTCTACCCTAGCCTGGGCTCATCCTCTCCCCCTGCCACCACCACCGCCTCTCCACCACCACCACCGCCTCCCCCGCCGCCGCCGCCGCCTCCCCCGCTGCCAGCCGCCCGTGGCCCTGTCCTAACGGATTGTCTTGCGCCTTTGAAGTGCCCAGGGAATCTGATTTGCGCCCTGCCTTGCTAAATTGTTACACAGCCGGGCAGCCCGGCCGTGATCTAATCAGCCAATCGCGCGGCGTTGATTGTAATTGGATGAATTCCCTCGCAGGCCGTTAGGCCAAAGCGGGGCGGCGACGGCTGGGGGTCGGGGAGGGACGGAGGCCCCCTCCCGCCTCCCACCCCAGGGGGTGGGGGTGGGTGGGGGTGGGGGTGAGACAAATGGAGGAATTACGCCGTGGCGGTGATGAAGACGAAGAGGGCCATGAAGGCCCGGGGACCGGGCTGAGTTTGCTGTGTCGATGGCCCATTAGAGGGACAGGGGGGATGGGGGGGCTAAAAGGTGAAGCGGGCCAGCTGTCTCCTTAAGGAGCCGGCGCCTCGCCGTGATCAAGGATCACATTAGACATGCCTCCATTTTGGATTTGGAAACCGTTGGGGCCCGGGGTCCCCGACCCGCATTTGCTGTGGCATCGGGCTCACACGCGCGCACACACACACACACCACACACACACACACACACACACCCACACACACTTTGGAGAGAATGCTCCTGGGCTGAGTGTCTAACGCCGTGGGGTCAGCCAGTGGCTACTGATGATGGAGGCTTTGCGCGGGGCTCCCTTGAAGACACTGACGAGCGATCGCGCGGCCACTTGTCAAATCTCATGTCAAGTCGGGCTGCGCGCGTGCTCTTGAGCCCCCCGGCGCCAGAACCTGGCATTCGCGTCCCCGCGCCGTGCCGCTGTCCTTGTAAATCCTCGCCCCGCGCTGGTGCTCAAGTGTTGCAGTGAGCAGCCAGCCAACGACGGTAGAAGGGCTCACCCAATGGAAATCAGTGAGCAGCTTTTTTTTTTTTAATTTTTAATACGATAAGGGAGAGACGGTGAAAGTCTTCTCTGCAGCGTGACTTGGGTTCTCCGTCTGTCCTCTCGCTGCTCACACCGTGTCAAGAAAAGAAGCTCGCCGAGAGATTTTCAGGCCTCTGACCGCATGACTGTGAGAGTGTGAGGATGATGAATTATTATATTTAAAAAAAAAAAAAGATTATTCTATTATATAGAATAAGATCATCTTTGCCGATCTTATGACAAAGCTATCACTATGATTTTGCTTTTAAAGAGGAACAGCATTGATTGTTTATGAATTCAGCAGAGGTTTTTATCAGTGGATATTGGGTATCGAACCAATAAACAGCTGACCGTCTCTCTCTTCTCTCTCTCTCTCTCTCTCTCTCTCTCTCTCTCTCTCTCTCTCTCTCTCTCTCTCTCTCTCTCTCTTTCTCTCCTCTCTCTCTCTCTCCCCCCCCCCCCAGGCCGACCTGAGTGCTAACCTGCAGGACGACAGCAGCTTCTTCTACGGTGTCTCCAGTCAGTATGAGAGCACAGAGAACATGGTCATCACCTCCTCCACTAAAGTCTGCTCCTTTGGGAAGCAGGTGGTGGAGAAAGTGGAGGTGAGCAATTGGCTGGAATGTGGTGTACAATGGCTGTTGTTACCTCACATGCACCCACACACGGGGCAGTGCGCGCACACGCACACACAGACACACACATTCATGGAAGGTTTTGAATGCAACAAGCAGCAGGTCTGGAGTTTGGGTTTAGTGCCTTGCTCAGAGAGAACTCTTTTTATACAGCCAGCCACTATAAGCAATGTTAAGAGACATCATTTCCTATTAGAGTTATTAGGAAATGCTGTCCTTGTTTCAGGAAACCACTTTCCAATGCATATCACTACCTATGAATATTTTTTTAATTACATCACCGAGCACTTACACAGTATTTTGCCGAATACAAATTGTCATAATTCAATCTGCATGCACATTTCAAGGACCCCGGTTTTCCAAATGAAGTACATTCCGTGGAAGAAACAAAAACCTCTGAACTCCTTGCCTGACTGCAGTGACGACGTTTGTGAAACTGATGAGCACAGCCTTTTTACTTGATGACCAATTCCCTCCACACCGCCCCAGACTTGAACTCACCAAAAAACGCCATGGGTGTGTGGGTGTCATGACCTCTGTGCGTCAGCACCCTCCCCCCTCCAAATCAATGACTAATCCTTGGTGGTGAAGATATTCAAGAGATTCAAACCTCTTGCTTCACAGCTTTTTTTTTTTTTATGGCCAATACATCCTGGCCATATTTACAATGGCCTCTGCCCACTCCCTAACAACTCAAATAGATTGCACAATATCTTATATAGACGTGCACACACACACACATCACACACACACACACACACACACACACACACACACACGCGCGCACACGCTCATGCACAACACTAATATACACACATACATCGGGGTGTGTTCTGCAAGCATATCTTGGCCTTCGCAGCATCTGGGAGCAATGTGTGAACGTCCATTTAAAAGCAGTCAACAACATTTTTTCAACATGCTGAATACCAGTGTTACATCTTTCTGTTGAGTCTATACACACGACATGCTTTGACCCGGATCTACTTAAATGATTTATATGTAAATAGTAGGAATGCCATCTTAAGAAAGTTCTACATGCAATCACATTGCTTTAAACATGTCAAGGTGTATGTGTGCATGTGTGTGTGTTTGTGTGTTCTGTGTGTGTGTGTGATGTGTGTGTGCTCGTGTGCGCGGTGTGTGTTTTCCAGACGGAGTACGCTCGCTTCGAGGGGGGGCCGGTACGTGTTCCGGATCCACCGCTCGCCGCTGTGCGAATACATGATCAACTTCATCCACAAGCTCAAGCACCTGCCGGAGAAGTACATGATGAACAGCGTCCTGGAGAACTTCACCATCCTGCAGGTGAGCAGTGCAGGGCCGGCCGGGAGGCCCCCTGGTGAACACACAGCGAACGGGCCGCTATGTTTCTGATCTGACGCGAGCAGGGGGGCAATGAGGGAATGAGGGAATCTGTGGAATGCATGAGGGTACCAATTAGTGACCGACTTGGGCAGAGGTTTTAAGGACAGACACTCGATGATGGTGTCTTGGGAATTTCGTCATAACTAAACAAAAATAAACAAGTTGGGGGGGGGGGGGGGGGGGGGTGGTGCAGGAAAGCTTGATCCCCAATGTCCAAAGTCTCCCTTGTAGGTGTTCTTGAGCAAGATGCCTAACACCTCCCTGCTCCTTAACGACATGTACCTAAAGTCACTGTGAGGTTCTCTGGATGAGCGCGTCTCCTGAATGATAAACAAAACACAACAAACAAAACAAACAAGACAAACAAAACAAAACAATGCCCCTGGCACCATTGCTAATACAGGAAAGCTTGATCCCCAATGTCCAAAGTCTCCTTGTAGGCGTTCTTGAGCAAGATGCCTAACACCTACCTGCTCCTTAACGACATGTACCTAAAGTCACTGTGAGGTGCTCTGGGGGGTGTACTACGAACCTCGATTAACATACCCAGGCTTTCTTTGGATAACCTGGATCGACAAATACGAAACTCGCAATCAAAGTTAAACGGTACCACGAAGCTCACTTACGATTTGATTTGTCAAGCCAGGTTTTCCGCTTTAGTTTCAATGCGCGTTCCCGTAAAAGGGGCGTAACCCAACGTTATTCACAATGACGCAATGGATCCGACGGAAAGGGGCTATGTACTTCACTCAGGAGGAGCAAGTAGTCGTTATGAACTCATACGAGGAGTTTAAAAGAAAATAACGGCAAGGGGCAATACTGTTGCCCATAATAAGGCTAGGGAGGCGTGCTGGCAAAAAATAGCAGATTCTGTGCGTAAGTGAAAAGATTCTGCATAGCCTAATTGTCTAAAAATAACTATGCCAAATGCAGAATTGTTTTCCATTAATCAGAATCAGAATCAGAAACAAGTTTATTGCCAAGTAGGTTTGCACCTACAAGGAATTTGACTTGGTGCAATTGGTGCAAGAGAAAAACAGTATTAATAATATAAATAAAAAAACTATAAATATATACGATGTAGGCCTACAATATATACGGAGCAGTAGTGCATGCAAATTACTTGTCAGATGTGGGATTCGAACCCACACGCCTCCAGGGGAGACTGCGACCTGAACGCAGCGCCTTACACCGCTGTTCCATCCTTACATATTGAGAAAAGTGTGCATATGATTGTAAAATCCAAAAGCAACCTCCAACCTGCTTTATTGTGTAATTTAGGGAATTCATTTCAAATACATCCTATATGTAAAAAAAAGTATTGCATGTGCCAGAAGGTAGTGACGGTGATGTGGTGGATCAGTATGTGAACTGCACGCCAGCGATCGGTGTTCATATCTTGCCTGTCCATCATCATGCCTTTTACCCCATCTAGATTGAGTGTTAGCACGACCGTCCGAACATGGGTACAAGTAAGAAATAAGCACAAAAAAGAGTATTTTATTTTATTCTATTCTATTCTATTCTATTCTATTCTAAAAAAAAAAATTCAATGTGGTAAGTTGCAATAATGTCAGGTGAATGTAGCCTATGATTTGCAATAGGATAGGCTCTAACCTTTCATCTGATGTTGATTACCTGTAGCAAATAAGAACAAAACTCAGCGAAACACCCTGAATAGGAGGCGGCGCTCAGCTTTAAGTAGCCGATCTAATCGGAAAGTTAGCTGAAAACCTCCTCCCGACCAGGTTTGGTTGCGAGCATAAGTTACCATGGTGATATAGCGCCGCTAAAAGAGAGCGACTTTCGTATGACAGCTAACCCAGGCTTTGAGCGCAACATACCTCGCTAACCCACTAATCGAGCTTCGTAGTACACCCCCCTGGACGAGCGCGTCTCCTGAATGATAAACAAAACACAACAAACAAAACAAACAAAACAAAAAAAACAAAACAATGCCCCTGGCACCATTGCTAATGCAGGAAAGCTTGATCCCCAATGTCCAAAGTCTCCTTGCAGGCGTTCTTAAGCAAGATGCCTAACACCTACCTGCTCCTTAACGACATGTACCTAAAGTCACTGTGAGGTGCTCTGGATGAGCGCGTCTCCTGAATGATAAACAAAACACAACAAACAAAACAAACAAGACAAACAAAACAAACAAGACAAACAAAACAAAACAATGCCCCTAGCGCCATTGCTAATGTTTTATGAATGAAAGACGTGTTCAAAAATATATTTCAGTTCCACATTCTGCCGCAGATAGGGTCTTTTTTTTTTTTTTTAGTTTTTTTTTTTGTCAATGTACTTTTTAGTTTTGGACGCGGCGGGCGTACTACTCTCCGCGAGGGTCGGCAACAGGGACGTGTGTCGCCATGGCAACAGAGTGGTCCTCAGCCCGGGGGTTCAGAGAGGCACACCGGTGTCCCTTCCACCGGCACCGCATTCCTGGCAGCCGGGGGGGGGGGGGGGACAATGGACATATTGATGCCCACGTGCACGGCAGCATCGCCGCATGGCATTAACCCTCCTCACGGAGCTGAGTCAGCTCCTATTAGCTGATGTATACAGTGTTGCACACACACACACACACACACATTAACTTAAACTCACCCATGCGTCACCCATTGCCCTGTCCTGAAATGAATAAAGCTCATTCATATTTTGTCTCAAAGACGTGTGCAATGGGACGATGACTGCGAAACGTGTCGTGGCGCAACTCGGCCCGCGCGGATGAGTGAATGTGCATTGTTGTTGTTGTTGTTGTTGCCAGTCATTCCCTGAACAGACACACAACCCTGTCCCTGCCCCCCCCCCCGCAGGTGGTGACCAACAGAGACACGCTGGAGACGCTGCTGTGCGTGGCGTACGTCTTCGAGGTGTCCACGAGCGAGCACGGGGCGCAGCATCACATCTACAGGCTAGTCAAAGACTGACCCGGGGGCCTGAAGACGGCGGGACTATTTCATCACTCGGTGAACTGTTACTGAAGAGAGAGAGAAAAAAAAAAAAAAAAAATGTGCGTACGATGAGACCTCTCCTTTGCGAGTCAACACATCAGGAAAAAAAAAACAAAACACTGGCTCGGTGGCGCCGACCGGCGACGAGGGACGGCTGACCGTCGGGGATGAAGAAGAGCTGGAGAAGACCGAAGGAGTTTGTTTGAAGGCTTTGTTTGTTGAGTCGTTGTTAATTAAGGAAGGTGAACGTTAAAAGACGACCGATGAGCTACTGTGGTTTCTGTATCATAAGGAGCCGAACTTAATGGAGGATTTTGCATGTGAAACTTGACGGTGGTATTTTTCCATCTTGTTTTAAATTGTGCTTGTTTTGAGTTGTTGGGTTTTTTTTCTTTTTCCAAACGGACACATGCGCGGTGGTTGAGGTCGCTCCGTCAACAGTTGAGTTGTCGGGTGGCGACATCTGGCGGCTGACAAAGGAACTGCGCGAAAAGAACTAAAAGGGACCGGGGGTCTTTTCGTCTGCATAAAATACCAGTGGACAGTTTGCTGCACCCATTTCGGTGTATTGATTGAGTATTGATGTGCCATGTGCCATGCCACTTCAAACTACTGACAAAAAAAAAATGTTGACCTGTTCCCTGTACTGTCTGTACGTGTTGTATTGTTCCTATTTCTGTTGGTTAGTTGAGAACCCAACAAAACGGCTCAGCCTATGACGTCAGAGAGGTCAGCAGCGTCACCGCGCCCCGAAGAAACGCTACTCCTTTACTTAACCCTCATCTTGTTTCTTGGTTTTGAACTTTAAATGTGAATTGTAGTACAATTACGCGTAGTTTTGGTTTTTGCTTCATTTGTTGCACAATATGAACTCATTTAAAACGACAGAAACCTGCATTCACGTTGGATGTAGGACCACACAATTAGGAAATCAAACATTAACAATAAACACAATGGGATAAGATGAGATATCAACTAGGCCCATCCATTGCCTAAACCATCAAACAGACACGCAAAGACATACTCAACACATTAGTCCGCGATCTGTTTGTGACAACACACAAAGAAGTCATTCATTCTGCAGGAATTTAGCCTTTAATCCGCGTCACACGAGAACACCCTGTGTCATCTTCAAACAACAACCACAAAAAACCCTGTATAAAACTACTTAAAAATGCCTGTCATGACTAATAGGCAAACTACACGGTGAAGGCCATTATTATCATAATCTGAAAACAAAACAAAGCATTTAATTCAAACTCCTTTTAAAGCGGAGAAGCGGAGTTTTTAGACCAGCGTGTGTGCACACTACACCACACACACACACACACACACACACACACACACACACACACACACACACACACACACACACCTGCGAGCGCGTCCTGTCCCCACCTACCACGATTCGTAACGACACACCTTTATGCCACTGGTCTGGCACAGGGGACGCGCACCGCACCGGGGGGCTGATTATAATGACTGACAACACAAATAGAGCCCCTAGATCCCCCGCGACATGAGAAGCCGCGGTACGCGGACTCTAATTCGACATGGTTTGACGAGCTATATACACAATGAACGTTTCGTGGGGCGTGCTCACGCTGCTGAGTTTGGTGTGCGGCGCCGAGTCGAGACTGTGCTCGCCGACCTCGTATTATAAGAACTGCTGGATCCGCCGCTTCCCGGGCGTCTTTATAGACGTGGAGGAGTCCCAGAAGAGAGGAGCGCAGCTGCTGAGGAACTACCAGGAGGACACCGCGCTCAAGTGCAGCCGGACCTGTTGCCTGACCAGAAATTGTAAGTCGTTTCATTTGTCCCACTTTAGTGCGTTGATGTCGGAGCAAGTACAATAGATGGATTTAACGATTTATTGATTAATTAACCGACCCACCAAACGTTATAGGCTACTTTCGTGCCCCAAAACGCGTTGTGTTTGTTCATTGCAAATTAGGCCCCGTAGAATTTCAACGCGTGAATATCGGATGTATTGCAGCGGTAGGGGCTGATGCTGCTGATGAGCCCAGGTGCCTACATGCAGGGATCGAGGGAAACGGCATTTCGGTTTTTGTGTATGTCCTGTACATTCATGAAAACTGACAATAAAGTTTACTTGACTCCTTGACTGCATTATTTTTTTTTGTCTGTCTAGTTTCCTGCAATCTGGCAATATTTCACTATGACACCGTCCAAGAAACTGCAAACTGTTATCACCTGCATTGCCCGACACTGGAGAGCTGCATACTTACCCGCCGAGGCAACGTTGTACTCTACAACATCACCAAGGGTGAGTCTGTAACCTACTCTCGAATATTCCATTCAATAAATGCGTAGTAATGTAGTCAATTATAATGTAAACATTTTTTTTTTTTTAAAAGCCCCCCAAAATAAATATACATACATAAATATTGAAACGAAAATGAAAATAATTTGAATAATGAACCTAAAAACTGCACCGTTGACCGTTTCCCCGCCTCAGGCGTGGACCCTGACCTGTTGGTCTTCGGGAAATACCTCACCTCCAACGTGCGCGTTCTCCCGCACCTCTACACGCGGAGCAACGCCTCGGAGCCGCTGGCCTCCGACAGGCGGCAGTTCAACCGGCCTCCGCGGCAGCCCGCCCAGCCTGTGACCCCGGCGCCGAGCGGACGAACCCGCGCCTCCACCGCCAGAACCCTCCACGACGCCGGCGGCAGCGCGAACGTGCCGCAGAGCGCCGCTCGGCCCGCCACCTTTCCCGCCGCGTTGACCCCCGTGACCGGTGAACCCTCCCGCCCCGGGACGACCCCGGACCCGGCCGCCGGCACTCCCCCGGACCAGCTGCTCCAATCACTCGCAGGCACCCCTGTGGCCCTGACAACCACCACCACCACCACCACCACAACAATGGCGGCGGTGGTAGCGGCAACAGCAACCGCAGCAGCAGCAGCAGCAACAACAACAACAACGCATCTCCCGTTGGACCAAACGTCTCCGCAAACCGCAAACGACCCGACTGCAGAGTCCACTGGGGTCAGCGGCGCCCCCCCTAAGCAACACGCCACGAGCTCCCGACCGCACGCCACCCCCCCCCACCTTGCTGTCCTCCCAAGCCGCAACGGAAACGGCCGTCGCCGCATCTGATCCGCCACAAGCCACCGCTACCCCCGGTGCCATCCAGCACGCCACCGCCACCGCCACCCCCCCCTCCGGCGCCGTCCAGCACGCCACCGCGGCGAACGGGACGTCGTCGGGCGGCCAAGCCGGCAGGAACCACACGGGCGTGGAGGGGGGAAGCGAGGGGGGCCCGTGGGTCGGCGGCGCCCCGGGGGGAGGCGCGGGGGGGGGAGGCGCGGACGCTCTGGGCACGGAGTGGCACCTGGCGGCCCGCACCCTGCTGGTGGTGGTGGCGGTGTGCGCCACGGTGCTGCTCGGCTGCTGCTGCTCCGTGCTGGCGGTGGTCAGCTGGAGGGGCCACCGCAAGAGGAAGGGCCACTACCGGACCACCTGGCGGGGGAACGGAGGGTCCATGCGGCTGATTAAGTACGTGCTCATCAGAGAGGGCTCTTGAACGGCGCCGAGGGAAGGGGGGGGGGGGGGGGGGGGGGGGGGAAGAAAGAAACAAAAACAAACAGAAACCGGAGACTGAGATATTTGGGACTGGAAGTTCTTGGGGGGGTGGGGGGTTTATTTGTTTGCTCATGACCGTGTCTTAAAATGTACATTTCCATTTTTTTTTTTTAAATGAATCTTCAAAGTAAATCTTAAAAGTTTTTGGTTTCAATGTGAATGTTACACCCATCTTCTACTGTAATAGGCTATTATTATTTTTTTCCCCCACCCAAACAAAACGTTATTCCACACTCACCGCTATCACTATTTGAAGAACCAAAAACTCTGGGCACACACACACACGAGACAAAGAGACCCAGAGAGTTAATGAAAAACAGATTTATTGGAGTCGACGTTACGTGTACACATTAAGCCCATAATTACAGCGTAAGTGTCTGGTTTCCCTTGTGAGGCAATGGCTCGTGACGGGACACACAAAACCCAGGCGCTCCACCGCAGCGCCTTGGTATGACAAAAAAACGGGCGGGTAAGGGGGGGGGGGGGTGGATAGACGATACGCACGAAGACGGTCCATTCTGGCCGAGCCACATCTCAATACACTTCAAAAAGAGTGAGAGAGGATGTTTACGCCAAACCTCGTGGAGCATGCCCTGCACTTAAGTGCAGTGATGGGAGCTCCCAAGCAAGAAATGCGATGGGGGGGGGGGGGGGGGGGGGGAGGGGGGGGAGAAAGCGATCCCACGGCTGTCGTCTCTGGCGTACGGGCGCTAGCTAGCTCCCTCGCTCGGAGGAGCTCGCCGCGCTCTTATAAAGTGGGTGTCGGGTGACGCGGCGGCGGCGGCGGCGGTTTGCCGGTTCGCCGTCCGGCACATTTGGGCTTTTTTTTTTTTTTTTTTTTTTTAAATGTCCTGGAAATCGCACGGACCACAGAGCAAAGCTGTTTTCGAGAAGCAGAGGTGAAGGGGAGAGGAGGGGAGAGGTATTTAACAGAACTGTCACTGAATGATTTCCTTCACTGGGATGCGCCCCCCCTCCCCTCTCCCCCGATAAGAGAGAAGGAGTGAAGACCTGGAATGGAGTTGGGGATGTGGATGTGGACTGAAGCTTCAAAGCCTTTACTGTTACTATTAAGCACCCACTATTTGTTTGTTTGTTTGTTAAAGACGCTAAATGAGTGACTGATGAACGAGTGGTGTGCAGGAGACCATAGGAATCTAAAATGATTTTAGAGTTTGTTTGTTTTCAAGCATGGGAGTTTCAAGTGTGAATGCGGTCCACTATTTGTGATTGAACGACCCCCCTATAACCTGCTACACCGCACGTGTGGATGGGTGGGTGGAGAAGGTGGAGAAGTGGATGGATGGGTGGGTGGGTGGGTGGGTGAGCAGAAGGATTGGTTGGGTGAAGCAGTGGGGGGGTTGGGTTGGTGGAGGAGGAGTGGACGGGTGGGTGGAGGAGGAGGAGGAGGAGGAGGAGCGGATGGAGGAGTGGAGCGATTCGGGACGGCGCGCGCTACAGGCTGAGTAGCTTCTTGACCGCCTCGCCGTAGCGCAGCGTGGCGCCGTCGCTCTCGCCCTCGTTCTTCAGCCGGGTGACCGAGTCGCGGTACTCCTGGACCTCCGGCCGGGCCAGGAGCTCCTCCCTGGAGGGCGCCTCGCCCTCGCCGGGCGGCGCCATGCGGGCCAGCGTGTCCAGGGCGCTCTGCTGCGACGCGCTGTCCTCCCAGATGTACTCCGGTCGGTCGGCGCGCGTGATCTCCGACTCCCACGGCTCCGTTTTCTGTGTGAAGGGGGGACATGGGTGGGTTGTGGTACTTTTTATGTTTTGAAGTCACACAGTACATTACATACATCAATTGACGTTTACTTTAAATTATAACGAGGAAACGCAGCATGTGTGGATCTCCTGTACACACGGCTGCCCTGCCCACTCTCTGAGCATGGATAGGATTTCCCCATAGCCTTAAATGACTTCTATCACTTAACCAAAACTTAACCAATTCCAAAGACCACCATGTTTGTAGTTTGTTTGATTGTGTCTTGCCCGTCCAACGCTGGACAGTGAATACCATCATTGGGTTACAACGAGTTATGATTAGGTGATTACGAGGACTAAAACCATAATAGGAGCCTTACTTTCAGAAGCACATCATCAGCATTGAACTTGTAGAGCTTGTTGCCAACGACACGCCCGGCTGAGAACGCCTGCGATTTCTCATTGTGCTTTGAAGGTTTCTCGCGTGTTTTGGTTTAAGGGTCCGACTGATCCTCCTAATCGCTATGGGAACGCGCGGGAGAATCCTGTGGGCCCTGTCACTCATCACCCCCCCCCCCCGTCTTTTGAAGCTCCACTCGGACAGATAGTGTTTCTGCGTCCTGCCACCCGTCTCCCGTGTCCGCCGCCACAATCTGCGGGAGGACAACAATAGTCTGCACTGTTGAGCGGCTTACGGTCGCCACGGCGATCCGGTCTGATCCGTCATGCTCTCCAGGGGGGGGGGGGGGTTGGCCCCTGATGGACACTAATGGCCCTCATCACGGATTTACATGTCTAATCTGATACGGCGGTCAGCGCCGACCTTCCAGACCCAGTCAAGCTATCAGGATCCTTGGCCATCCTTTAGAGAGTGATGCCCGGCCCCTACCTCCTCAATAACAACAACAACAACAACAACAACGTGCATCTGAATTCATGGTAACTCCCTTCATAAAAGCGTCTCCTAAAATGACTTAAACAGTCATCACAGTAAACTAAATGGTAAATAGTAGACTAGTAATGATCAAAAGACTGTTACTACTACTACTACTACAAAAAGGTAACCATCAAAATATGACCTATATACCAGTGGTTCTCAGCTGGTCTGGCTTAGGGACCCACCATCAGCCCTTGATGACAAGCCGCGACCCAAATCAAGGAACATTTTCAACTTCTAAAATTTCACTTCAGTAACTGTACTATTAGGCTATTCAGTCACTTATTCAGGCAATAAAAAAATAGATGGCACTACGCTGCATAAAAAATCGCCTTCAAAATAAATGCACAGGATTTTTTTCTTAACATTTTTTTTTTTGCCCAGACAAAGGCCCGCGACCCACTGAAAACAGGTCGGCGACCCACTTTTGGGTCCCGACCCACCACTGCTATTTACTACACTCTCAATGGAGATAAAAAAAAAGGCACCCAGACACTACATGAATGCCACTCAATTCCCCATGAAAGCGTTCTTGCGGTTCTTGGGCCCAATGTTACGCTAATAATGAAGTGCTGACAGGCCCAACGCCGGTGCTGCTGCCGCGGGTTCCCCCCCGGACCCCCGTCCCCAGACCCGGCCCACCCACCCCTGGACCCACGGGGGAGGCCACCTGGCCTCTCCATTGTTAAAAAAAAAAGGACCCTGTGCCACATTCCCGCCACGGTGCCTCACTCTGCTCACTCCCCGTTCACGTCACTAGTGAACGGCGAGCCCGGACCCGCCCCCCCCACCCTCACACCAAACGTCAGACGCTCGGCCGTCCCGCCGCCAGATTTCGAGGGGGGGCGGGGGGAAGGCGTGGATAAGCGCACAAGGTGGAATTAGCCAGCACGGTTTTCTCTCGCCCTCCCGGTGTGTTTGTCTGTACCGAGTAGGTAGATACGGGAGGGAGGGGGGGGGGGGGCTCCGCCAACAACAATAGTCCTCTTTGTGGGCTAGCGTTTCAGTGCCGTCGGTACAGCACTCTCGCGGCCACCCCCCCCCGCCCCCTCTGCCTTTCCGTTGAGTGTCCTGAAAGGGCACCGGGCCGGTGTTCAAATTCCCAGCAAATGGCCTCTTTTCACGGGACGGAGGCCTGACCAGAGAAGCTCCAGAACGCAGCGGTCGGATAAACAGAGGAGTGGTGGGGGGGGGGGGGGGTGGGGGGGGCGGGGGCAATCCTTGGCGGCGGGTTTCTGTGGCGTGGCATTGGCTGGCTGAATGTGAACGGGTGTCGGGGGGGTTGTCATCAGATAGGGGGCGGCGGGCGGGGGGGTGGGGGGGTGGAGAACTGGGGTGTTTTTGTTCTCCGTGTGGAAATGTCACAGGGACAAACGCGGCCCAACTCCGACGCGTCCTAATGGGCTCGGACCTCGGGACGGCATGCGGAGGAGACGAGCCGGGCGGTCCCCACGTCGCGAGTCAAACCCCGCCCACCAAAAAAAAAAAAAAAAAACGAGTCACGGATGTACAGGTTCAGGAGGACTCGACCAGCGGCGACATTTGGAGCACCTCGGCGATGCTGCCAGACGGCTGTCGCTTCTCTACTCATTGAGCCGAAGCTTTGTTTTCCATTGGAGGTCGCTAACGAGCAGGGGGGGGCGGCATCTTGCTCATGGATGCCAGCCGGAAGACTGTAGCGGACGATGAGGTTTGAACTCATAACCGTTTTGGGTGGGGGGTGGCGGGGGGGGGGGGACTGGACTTAATGTGGACTTGAAGATGGCCCTTTGTATGACAAGCTGCTGCGGCCTGCATCAGCACCGGCTGGTGTCACGCCCTCTGACCTCTAATTCATGGGTAGGAAGGGTAGTCGGGAAACAGGGGGAGGTGGAGAATAGATTTGGACCTCAGCAGGAGGGTGAGCTGGTCGTGGACACCCAAAAGGTCCTTCCTGGTTGATGTCCCAGTGTGCCCTGGTTAGCCCCGACCAGCACTGTTGAGCGTATCGAAGAGACGATGGCACTTCACAGCTCTGTTTTGTGTTTACTTTGGGTCAACATTTGTGCCTTAGGTCCCAAATTTCCACCTGGAATGTACTGGGGGTGTCTTGAGGTCCTCCTCCCAGGTAAACAGGTGTTTCACCTCCGCTTTGAGAAAGACCCTTGAGAAAGGTTTTTCCTGGGACTTACCCATGATTCATGGTAGAGGACCGTCAGAAGGTACATGGCATAGTCTGTATTCTGCTGTCTCAACGGGCAACTGGAGGAGAAAAGAAGAAAATTGACAACCATAAATGACTTCTTATAATGTAACAATGGATGAGCTTCGGTCTTCACGCACGCACGCACGCACATACACATACACAAACACGAGTAGCTGCTCGAGCATGCACATGGACACATACACATACACATACACATACACACACACACACACACACACACACACACACACACACACACACACACACACACACACTCTACCTGTCTGTTGTGATGGATAGGATGTCTGTGGCTTTGCAGTATCTGTCCCCAAGAAGTTTGATCATCTTCTTCCGTGCATGGTCGTCCAAGTTCAGACTGGAGAGCTTGACCTGTAGGGGGCAGTGTAACATTACATCACGATATAAAGCACAACAAAAAAAGCTTTTCCACAAAAAGTTTGGATACAATAGAATGCAAGCAGACCATGGATTTGCCTGCAAAGTAATCCTGTACAAACTGTCATTCGATTGAAGATATATGTATATACAGAAATAATGCTTTGTGTGTTTAAATCCCTTTATTTCTGGGGGATGAAAACTACAGCAGCTCAGCTCCGCGCAAAGAGAACAGATTGAAAACACAAGATTAAACTGAAATGTGAGGTTTTCACAAAGCATTTGTAACCGGTGAAATGAAACGTCAACGCCCCCGGATGTAAATGTACTTCCGATTTCATGGTAAAGAACAGTCCGATATAAGCAGATATAAACACTATCAGGGGTCCATCAAAACCTGTGGTCCGGACCACATCAAACATGTCATTTTGTCATTCATTGTGCCCCCTAGTGGACAAGGTTTTACAGTACAAGGCGTTGCACAAATGCCCGTCTATCTAACAGACTCACAAAACCAAGCCACAAAGAATCCACAAAAGAATCAGAATCAGAAATCAGCCTACTCCGCAAGTAAGGCAAATTAAGTCACAGTAAACACTGAATCTGAATTGGTAATATTGCACTGCAGCCATACGCCTTCATAATATCCATCGACAGATCCCCAAACACAATAAGCCATCCACGCACAAAGCAGCACATGAGTCACAGGGAGGTTGATCTATTTTGGATCTAGTTTTGAAGTCCCT
Source organism: Urophycis tenuis (assembly GCA_036785325.1). Classification (NCBI taxonomy): domain Eukaryota; kingdom Metazoa; phylum Chordata; class Actinopteri; order Gadiformes; family Phycidae; genus Urophycis; species Urophycis tenuis. The sequence continues at coordinate 116,224 of JAXIVH010000020.1, read as the reverse complement.
GGTGGGCAGCAGAGGATTATTTACTCTGCAATCTATTCGTGATTCCATCTAATCCACAGGGATTTATGTCTGTAATAACGCCCACCTACAAATCTAAATGAATGCAGAGTATAACTGGAACAGATGGTTTGTGATGAGAGCGGGACATTTTTAATATTTCTATATTTTTTAATGATGGGAAATCCGAGTGTTTGAGATTGTTAATGGAGGTTTAGGCTACAGCAAGATAATTAAAAGGTGATAAAATTTCAGCATAGATATTTGAATTAAGTGATTTAAAACTAATTGGAAATAGCGTCCATGTAGAAATATAACAGCCTCAGAATGTTAACATGAATGATGAAAAATAAATAAAAGGAGCAATTAAAAAAAAACCCTTTGAAATGGGTAATCTTTTTGGGGGAGTTCTCATTTTGAGAACAGCACAGACTTGCATGAGCTTAGGGACATTGCAGCTGTCAAAGCAGGCTGCATGATAAAAAAAAAAGGTCACAGAGACATAATGTTGGATTGCATTTTTGATTCTCCCTCAAAATCCCCAAACCCAATTGTATACATCCGTCTTGGTTTCTATTGGTCAGGTTCTAGGGGCTAGGGGTCAGGTCAGGGTATTTTATTGTCTTTAAGTTGAGAACAACATAGTACACAATGGCCCATTCTTAAAACCACAAATGGTCCAAGCAAAGGTAGTAGGACATATTGCAGGATTATGATATCCGTAGGCCAATGCACATGAAAACAGCCATAACATGACCCGGGGGGGGAAGCGGCGTGGGGGGAACTCACTCTGAGATGGACCACGCGAGCGGCTGGGTTTCTGACGGACGGCCCCGCGGACACGTAGTCCGTGCTCTCGATTCTGATGGGGAGGTGCTGGTCACAGTCGGCCTCAGAGTCCAGGGCAGAGGGCCACTCGGTGCAGAACGCTGACGGCAGCAGAACAAAAAAAAATCATAATTCAGCCAAATCCCCTCCAGAATGAATACGGTTTCTGATCTGACCAATATATGGGCAAAGAGTCAATGAAGTGAAAAACAATGAATAGACGCTATGGAAAGAGGCATTACGTTTCAACGCTTCACAATGCTTCTTAATGGCGGCCGGTGTCAAATGCAGGAAGTTTGGTATCTAAAAACAGAAGAACCAGAGCAAGGGAATTTATTATCCAAACAAACCAATATCTGTGAAATGCATTGCGGATATAATGGTGGTATACATGGCAGTGTGTAAATATCCAGATGTACGTCTACATCTGGTTGTCTTGGTAATAATTTCAGAATGAGTGATGAATCGCTATCAGGTCTACCATACAATAGTCCACAGTTGTACAGGAGTTCCCTATACAGAAATAAAGACGAGCGAGACAAACATTACGGGCTTAAATAAGGCTGCAACGCAGTTGAAGTAATCTTTTAAGCTTCCCTGTGGGGCCGAGGGAGAGGATCGAATCTAGAATGTTTGCCTGGCCCCCTCGTGTCCAGCTGTTGCAACCCAAGGAAGGTACAAGATCTGCGGGTGGCCTGAGGTCAAATAGCACAGCTGGGCCAGACACAAAGACAGGGCCACAACATGGGACAGGTGATGGGCGACACCAACACTGAACAAACAATCAAATAAACTGCATGACGGAAACCATGCGTCCAGGATATCCACGTATGCTTGTTTGCATTTACGCAAGAATTCAAGTGTAATGTAATGTAATCAACTTGGTGTATTGACTTGTGTGAATCCAGATGTCCGTATGTCCAGTCATTGATCAACGTTAAGGAACAACTAATGCAATTGTAAACCTATGTTGAAGGCTACATTAATATCAGCCATATTTCCATTTAGCCTTTGAGCTGAATATTTGATCCAGAGACACAGTAGACATATAATCTATTAAGGATTAATTACAGAGGATTGATAGATTGTCTCCCACTCATCCTCAGATGAAACCATAGTTAACCACAAGCTGCCCGCTTATAGAGATGTCTCTATATCCAAAGCATACTGCTGGAAACTCGTATTCTTGTGTAGATGAAGGGAATGTGCATATATACACAACAATAAAAGACTTCACTGTTACAACACCAAGCATTCCCATTCCCTTGATTTTACCAAAAATAAAAATCATATCATAGAATACAACTTCCCTTGTTAGCTACTGACCTTTAAGAGCTCCAGGTTGCCCTTCTTCTCTGCAGGAACTCCCCCCTTCACCGGGTAGCCCATACGGACAGGCAGGGGCACGGAGCCCGGTCTGAACGGCGCTGCGGAAGGGTAGACCGCAGTCCAGTCCTGCTTGATGTCCATCTTCTCTGTCCTGGGCTCCCCTGGCTAAACGACACGGGATACGGACACAACATCACATGAGAAGGATGTCCATATGAATGTGTTTACAAAAATCAACCACAAGTGATGGCGTAATTAATGACGGAGTCAGGAGCATGGTTTAGGTACTTACATCTCTTCTGGGTCGCCTTACAAAATTCCCACGACCACCTCGGTCCGGCCCGCCTGAAACACCAAAGACACAGCATTTGCATTTGGAGAACATGACATGTGATAAGTAATGAAGTAACAACTAGTGTTACACATGAAAACCAATGGAGGAAGCGACCGGGCAACAGCGTGCAAGGTGGAGGTTACGAAATACGAAATTATTTAATGTCATTTATCACAAAAGTTACCTTTATTTCCAGTAAATTTGGACATAGATTGTGCCGTGGCATATGTCGCCCTGCTTAATGGTGTATATAGTCCAAAGCTAGGGCCGTGTATTCGACCTAAGGACAGGCACATCTTGGTCGTGGGAGCAGCCATGTTTTTCCAATGATAACGGAAAGCGAAGAGACACAATGTCAAAATCGCGTGTTTAGTTCACGTAGCGCCCTCTTCAGGTACGAACGTACGTGCAATAGTCGAACAGACGATAAAACCAGGCAGTGATGGATTACCGGGCTAGGCGAAGTCGTGACTTTCACATATATTTGCACGAAGTGGACCTCACTATTTCACTTGTCCGCGAATGCTACCCATACATACGTACACACACACACACACACACACACACACACACACACACACACACACACACACACACACACACACACACACACACACACACACACACACACACACACACACACACACACACACACACACACACAAATACAATTTGCCGTAGTGGTAGTCTAAGTGTAACAGCACTAGATGTCATTGTTAAATACGTTCCATATTACTATCCCCTAAACGGATTCGGTCTGGCTATTACCTCCCGGTGTTATCCGTCTACACATGTCGTCAGGCTCCAGCTGCTGCGACCAGCTGCAAGCTGCAGAGACGCACTTCAAAGGGACACCTTCTGCAGGCTGGAGATGATGATGATTTTTGAACGCATTATTTTAAAGTGTAGTACCAGTTAATAATCATATATACAGTATATATGTACTGTAATGTATTGAGTATTATTTTTCTTTAATTAATAGCCTATAACTATTCGGAGGTAGATTTTTGTCGTTTTAAAGTTTTGCAGTTTACGGTGACGATTTTTTGTTTCCTGTATACTGGACTTTTTTTGGGTGCGTTTTTACGAATTCAAGGTGAGTGGCTTCAAGTTATGTTTTCTGGCTGATTCTTTGCCTGCTCTGCTGTCAAGTTGTACGCGTCAAACTCGGCGAACGCACTCGTAACAGATTGTATCTGGTTCAGAGTCGAGGAAATTGCGCCGACTTAATTCATTGAGCGTTATCCAACCTTTAAACAATACGAAACCCTTTTTTTTTTTATATCAAAGCTACGATGCCAGCCGGTAGGCGTGTAGACCCTGTATGGAAAAGTCAGCCGATACGCTGTAACCGTATGCCCCCATACGTCTATGCATGCCTAATCGTTTATTGTGCATCTTTTGGTTGTCTGAGTTTAGGGGCAGAAACTCTATCTACGGAAGGGCAGCAGTCCTGGTGGCCTCTGTCACCGGTCCATCAATAGTTGAGGACAAATATATCGTGGGGGCGGCTATAGCTCCAGTTACAGTTGCTTCTGGTCCAAATACTTTTTCCATAGACTTCAGCCGTTCATCACCCTGGCTTTCACGTGTTCACAGTAGCCTAATGCAGACCGGTTAGTGATGGCTGCTAAGGTGAGGCAGATGATACACACACCTTACCAGCAATCCCCACTTCCCTGTAGTTGAGGTATCTACCTGTCTCGCTGTCTGTCTGTTTGTCTGTCTCTCTGTCTGTCTACCTGCTGGTCAATGCTTACCGTCAGTGCGATAGACTCTGAGCTGATTTCCAAAAGCACGTCAAAGCCAGTTACAGTTCGGCCTAAGTGTTTGTATTGAAACATCTGTGTGATGCTCCAGCTAGGGTCAATCACAGGGAGATGACAATCCCCAGCACGCACACCTGCCGTTGTTCAACCCAGATGTTATTCTGAGGAAATTGATGTCCAGAAAAGTCCAAAATGGATGGATTTTGCAGGCCAAAGCACCAGGATGTTCAGTGACTTGTGGTGAACACGCTGAGGGTAATGGATTCAGTTGTGTTTCATTCATTCTTGCTGGCTGCCGTTCGTTGAGGTGGCAGTGGTCACAATGAGCGACTAACACACAGTCAAGCCATGTATCTCCCTAAAAAAAGAGCAGGGGATTTCTGTCACAGGGACACTTTAGTGTTTAGCATTTTTAACGGGTTCACAAATTGGTGTGCGCGGGGCTTTTCCACTGACACGACAAGCAAGTGTGCAAGCAGCCAGAGACAATGTCCCCTTGATGAAGGGGTGTCGCAAGGTTACATCCACACACTCTTTGTCCCACCGAAGACCTCGGCCTCACTGAAACCTCACGCGTCGCATGTGATCGGGTGCAGTGTGTCTCACACCTACAGCAGACCGTTTCACTTCATGTATGCTCTTTAACGCACTGAGAGACAGGTTGTTTTTTTTTTACAACTCATGTCGCCACAGGCCTTTTTCACAACTGAGTCCATGTGAGGGAAATGAGAAGTGTCATAGTTTAGAAATATTGTTTATGAACCTTCATGTCGTCGGTTGAATCTGAATAGCACTTTATGAAATGAGGTGAAGCTGGATACTATCGTGCAGGTTTCATGAATCAACTGGATGACACAAATGAAGTGAGACGCACCCTTCTTGTTTCGCGCTGAACATCTTGGCTCAAAGGGGAGGAAGCTATAAGCTTTAACCGCGAGTACCTCAGGCTTACAGGTGTGGTTTAGCCTCTCTGCTGTGACTGTGGAACAGTCAAACCAGATTACCCAACAATGTTACTGAAAATGTTGTCATGTTTTATTATTTTTTTGCTAATATTTTGTATTTTTCTAAATTTATTATTGATTTGTGATGACTTATGTTATCATTTAACTCTCCATAGGACGCATCCGTTGTATTGGCTATAACGCCTGCTATGTTTCAGGGTTATTTCTTGCACACTGGTCGGTCCCGTCGCGTCTCCTAGTGGGCTACAATAAACGATATCGCCCGAAGGCCGGCTCACGTGGTGTCCAGTTAGTTACACCCGCCCCGGTAACGCGATCCTCGGGAACACATGCAGGGGCTCACTGCTGGTCATGCTATCTTAATGAGTCATCTCACTTGTTCCTCTGCAGGTCTGGTGGACACACTCACTCAGTCACTCGCTCGCTCACTCACTCGCTCACTCGCTCACTCGCTCGCTCACTCGCTCGCTCACTCACTCACTCACTCACTCACACACACCTGTGATCGAGCACAGAGCCTCCAGGCCTACCCGTGGCAGCAGGTCACGTACGGCCGCCATGACCTAGCGCCCGGTTACCGCGGTGCTCGTGCCGATGACCGACGGACCCGCCGCCTGCGCCACGCAAGGCCGCCCGCCGACGACCGCTCCCTGAACCGGACCGACCGCTCCTGTGCCCGGGGCCCACCATGGGAGAGCGGCGACCGCGCTCCTTCCACATGAAGTGCCACATGCAGAGGGACTACGCCGGCCGGCTGGGCCGCTCGCTGAAGACCTGCGGGCCCAACGGCTACGCCAGCACCAGCCTCAGCGCCGACCCGTGCTTGGACGAAGAGGCCGAATGGGCGGACTCGGGCGCCGCGGCCGCGACTACCGCCTCTGCCGCCTCCGCCGCCGCCTCCGCTTTCGCCATCGCGGAGGCCGGGGAGTCCACGTCGGCCGCGGCCGAAAGGAGCCACTACTCTCCGGTGTCACTGGAAATGGACACCTGCGAGGGGAACAACGGATCGGGCGTCGCCCGCCGCTCGCCCCCGGACGCCAGGGACCCAGCGCTGCAGATCGCGGCGGGCCGACCCTCCATCTCCGGCCCTCCGCCGCCGCTGCCCCGGTCCAGCTGGCTGCACCACCACCGCAAGAGCTTCCAGAGTCCCTACGTGAAGACCAGCATGCAGGGCGACGTCTACAACTTCCTGGAAAGACCCGCGGGAGTGAAGTGCTTCCTCTACCACTTCCTAGTGTGAGTACTTCCCCCGCGTACTCTCTCTCTCTCTCTCGCCGTGTTTGGGTTGTGCTGATTCTTTTGATGTGCACTGCGGTCGGGGTCGCGTGATTGGCCGACATGGTTCGATAAAAGGGTGAATGGGGCATTTTGCAGACGCTTTTTGTCCAATGCGACTTGCAATCAGTATGTTTGTGTGGGGTTCGACATGTGGACAGTTTGGAGGTGGGGGAATCAAGGGGATCGAACCGCCGACCCTACGGTTAGTGGACGACCCGCTCTGTCCACCCGCGCTACCTGCTGAGCTACTGCCGCCCTTACTGCTGCTAAGATTGTGTCTCGATAAGATCTATGGATTTGTGTGAGGTAGGTTCATGTGGCTACATGTTTCTAGGTATCTGATGGAGTGGAATCTCATGACCGTTAATTGAGGGAGGTCTTTGAGTTCCTCCGACTTTGTACATGGATCGAATGTCAGTCCCGGGGGAATCACTGTAAAATATTGAAATCAAAGCCATTCATATTTAAAGAGCAGAATGTCTGCATCAAGACCAGGTGACAATTGGTCTTTCGGTTAATTACATTTAGTGCTCTCCGCTCCAGTATTATGTTCTGGTCCTCAGTAACATTAGCAGATGGGGTCTGTGGCCTGCTGTGTGTGTGTGTGTGTGTGTATGTGTGTGCATGTGCGTGTGTGTGTGTGTGTGTGTGTGTGTGTGTGTGTGTTTGTGCATGTGTCTGTGCGTGTATGTGTTTTGAAGATGTTAATGTTTTTAGCTCAGCAGAGTGAGGTCAAATAGATGTGGTCAGTTGCGTCTATGACAAACACACATGCGCACACACTCAGAACCACACACACACACACACACACACTCTTCATTGCTACATTGTTAAGAAAATCAGGTACTGCATGCATCCAGCATGGAGCTGCTTATCGAACAGTTGTTTAAAAGACAGCTCACGTCCTGTTTGAAAGAACTCTAATGAATGACTTGATTGACCTAATTTTGCGTTGTGGAAATGCACGGTCATCAGACTATTTATATTTGGCCTAATTGGTTTAAGTTTGACTTATTATGTCAAAGCATTTTTGTTTAGGCTTTACTCTCTTGTGTATTCTGCACTATTACCCGAGACGCTGTCTACACAACAGAAGCCTGTGAACACCATCTTTGGTGTAAACAGATTGTGAAGAGAGATGGAGAGAGTGAGAACGGCATGTGACTGCAGCATCCAGGCCGGACCTGTAGAGCACATCGTAGGCCTTTGAACATGGGGAGTCGAGGGACACGCTGTCCATTGGTTGATGTCGCCATGATGTCCCGCCAAAATATCACAGAAACAGGCTTTCTGGTGTAAGCCTACCCTTCGTCAGGGTGACACACACACACACACATAGGCAGACACATGCGCCAAGCCCGTATGTCCCGCCCTCCCGCCGCAAACAGGAAGCTCTCGATGGTGCGTTGGAGGTATGTGGCCTGGGTAAGGTGCATACAAGACAGCTTGGCATCCGTGAAGTCACTCACGCTACGACGAGATGACAGGATACACCCGAGGGTGTTTAGCGAGAGACTCGGCGAAAAATGGCTGACAAACGACTGACAAACGACAAGTGACTGTTTGGTTTAACCCTTAAGAACCCAGACCCATTTCTGCGGGTCTGGGGAAATGATGGGGGGTATACCACAGACCAAATGGAACATGGAGAACACATTTCTGATGGGTTTTTTTTTCAAAAATACTGCCACTTAATGTCAAAGATCTGTGATGTGACATGTACATTACATTGGCCTTTTGAATGTATTCCTTATTTGGAAATAACTCAACTTGACAGTTCTTTCTGCTTAGTATCACACATTTCCATTTTTATTTGCATTTCCCCTATATATCAAATGTGTTACTTTACAAAATATGCGAACTGAATAAAAACAAGTAGCACTGCCTCTTTTTTGAAGTCATATCCTGGGACAGTACCATGACTGTAACATCACAACCACACCAAAATGTTGAGTATATATCTCTTGGTCCCTTAATGAGTTAAAGCCAAGCACAAAGCTGTTTAAGAAAGATTTTACGACATTCAAAGTGTTTGTTACACTCATGTCACCATGGGTTCTTATGGGTTCAAAAGGGGCCTCGTTTTTTTTTATTTATTCACATCCGTTGGCTAATCCGCGTTCCTTCCTGAACAACGACATCCCCACGTGCGTTCAAACCCCAAACCCTGACACCGTGACGACTCTGCCGCCATCACGGTCCTAGATGTCCCACCGTGTGATCCTTCCACACTCAGGCCCGTTCTTCTTAACGCCTTCACCTTGGCCTCCAGCCTGACCCATGGGGGGGTTACCTCTGTGCTCGTGGTATTTGGAGCACAAGATGATCGCTAAGCCAGGATGGAATATCCATGTTTGTGGCGGTTCCCCGACGTGGTGTAATCCACTCTAAGCTGCTCCGTGGGGGGGGGGGGAGTTGAGGGTGGTGGTGGTGGTCACTCCAAAAAGTGAGTCCTCACGGTGCACTCTAAGTCTAAGACTAAAACAATCAAATATATACACGATCATGAAGTCATTCTGCCACACTAAATGCTGGATGAGACAGAGGTGATAAGATAAGATAAGATAAGATAAGATAAGATAAGATATTCCTTTATTAATCCCCCTTAGGAGAAATTCACAGTGACCAGCAGTACAGGGGATAGATGAGTGCAATAAGAACCTGACTATAGTCAATAAACAATAAATAGATCTACCTAGACAAGATTAGGTTAAAATAAGTTAATTTAAATACGAGCTCTTAAAGTCAGGTTGGTGAAAAAGTGAGAACCTGTATGCATACATAGTAAACATCCTTGGTAGCTATCAGTAGTGCAAAAATAGGTGTGCATCTGTGCAAGACAGATGGAACCTGAACTGCGTCACGCCTTGAACAACAAATGGAAATGACACTAAAACGCATGGCAATTGTTGTGACAAACGTCAACAAACCACATTAAGACTGCGGGAAACATACGCGCATGCATTTGGAACGACATGTCTTTCTCTCTCCTTGTTGTAAACAACGTCACAGGTGACCATGAATAAGTGATGCGTTGTCGCTGGAGCAGAATTTCCTGTTTGGGAGTGGGGTGGGGGTCGGGGGGGATTCAGCTCATGGGAGACATTTAAGATGGAGGTCAAAAAAAGGGCTTCTCTCCTGGTAGCAGGCCTCCATCGGCATGGGGGGGGGGGGGGGGGGGGGTGATGAACCATGATGTCCGTCCGTGGTTGTCTGAGTGTGTGTGGTATGAAACATGTAGCGAGCCCCCCATGGATCCATAGGACCTCCCTGTGACCCATAGCTTTTTTTTTTATATACATTGCCTTGTTCCTGGGCACGTAAAGCCCCTCATGATGATGGGGAAACTGTGATTGGGTCCTCATCGTTTGGTATGAGCTGACACCGTTTCCCGGGAAACGGTGCAAGAGAGCACTTGTAGCAATGTATTTTTTTTCCTCTTCAGCCAGATGGAAACAGTGGTGAACATTTGTCAAGGCTGAGGGCTCTGTGATGTTTGATCTACTACTATACTATTGTGTGTGTGTGTGTGTGTGTGTCCGTCAGAGAATATGACATTTGACATTTCAATACATATTACTTCTTCTACTATACGCTACATCTTCAACCCTATAAATCATTACAAATGATTCTGAAATGAGAGGCGATCAAAACAGAATGGATCTCATCCACTAACCCTCCCGCGCTTGATTCAATATTTGAAATGGCAAACGCATATTTCATTCAATCCAGTCAGATACAGACGGATAACGCTGCAATGGTTTGCCTTGGTCCTGTCCTGGAGCACCCATGCAGCACCCATGTCCTGGGTGAGCTAGCCCAGAGGCTGCGCCTTATCGAGGCTGACCACAACCGTCTGGGACCTGATTAAAACAAAGCAGCTGGTGGCCTCGGCTTGGACCGCTGCACTGCCCAATCCGCCCAACACGGTCAAACTACATGTGTATCAGCATACGAGTATCACCTCAAATACGTCCGGTCGCTGTGATATTCATTGGAGCAATTGTATCAATTTAGGGTTTCAGTGATAATAATGATTTTTTTTTATGTTTAGAAGCAGAAATTTCTATTTGCTGAAATCAATGATTGAATCAAGCATGAGGGGTTAGTGGATTAGATCCATTCTGTTTTATTATTCATTGTTTATAACTGTTTATAATTAAACATGCTGTGCTGCATATTGATGATGGAGTCGTTTTGGCATGTCAATACATGGTTTTAAAAAAATATGATGCTTCCTAAAGTGTTAGCACACAAAACAATTCCTGACATTCCCATCAATCAATATTAATGATGTACATAGGCCCATGTATTGGTGCATCCCCAATATTGATTGCTCAGCGCCTCACCTGTAACTCACTTCGGGGCAAAAGTGTCTGTGGGCCGAGCTCCTCCATTGTTTTGTTTTGTCAATTCAATACGTGTGCAGATGCGTATAAAGACACGTCCCCCCCGGGGAACGCCACAGCGTGCGCATCGCGACATATGTTGCATAACGTCCTGAAACAATCACGTCATCGTATGCATGTTGCACCATCAGCAGGGCTTTCCAAACATTGGCCGCCGCGCAATCTACCATGTATGGATAAACCTACTGGGCACTAAGCCACGCTCTCTGACTCAGAATGTGGGAACACAACACACAGAGAGATTACGCGTGGCACCGGGTGCGGACACGCGTGCGGGGCATGGAAACACTATGGCACGTTGACATGGCGCCGCGTGTGTCTCGTGCCTCCGTCGCGTGACGTGTCGGCGAGTGAAAAAAAAAAATTAATGGGCCTCGGGGAGGCGTGACGCGAGGGCCGAGGCTGTACGGGGTCGTGTGTGTGTGCGTGTGTGTGTGTGTGTGTGTGTGTGTGTGCGTGCGTGTCTATGTGCATGCACGCGTGTGTGTGTGTGTGTGTGCATGTACGTGTATGTGTGCATGTGTGTGTGTGTGCATGTACGTGTGTGTGTGTGTGTGTGCGTGTTTGTGTGTGTTTGTGTGTGTGCATGTGCGTGTGCATGTACGTGCGTGTCTGTGTGTGTGTGTTTGTGTGTGTGTGCATGTGCGTGTGTGTGTACATGCGTGTCTGTATGTGTGTGTGCATGCGTGTTTGTGTGTGTGTGTGCATGTGTGTGTGTGTGTGTGTGTGTGCGTGTACGGTGTGTGCGTGTGTGTGCGTGTACGGTGTGTGTGTGTGTGTGTGCGTGTGTGTGTACGTGTGTGTCTGTATGTGCGTGTGCATGCGTGTGTGTGTGTTTCTCTGTGTGTGTGTGCATGTGCATGTGTGTGTACGTGCGTGTCTGTATGTGTGTGTGCATGCGTGTTTGTGTGTGTGTGTGTGCATGTGTGTGTGTGTGTGTGCGTGTACGGTGTGTGCGTGTATGTGCGTGTACGGTGTGTGCGTGTGTGTGCATGTGCGTGTCTGTATGTGTGTGTGGATGCGTGTGTGTGCGTGTGTGTGTGTGTGCGTGTGTGTGTGCGTGTGTGTGTGTGTGTGTGTGTGTGTGTGCGTGTACCCGCTGCAGGCTTTAGTGAGATGTGAGGGGCCGGCGGAAATCAAGTTATGATATCATTGCGTGTCATGATATGATGTGTGCTAAGCCTGCCGGCGTTGTTCCTGCCACGCACCGACATAAACAGAGGAGGATGTGTTGATTTGGCTCGGCTGTGAAAGGACTATTAAAACATGAAACGCAGCTTCTTTTGGCAGAGCATTGGCTCCAGACTGGTATGATGGTTCGTGGACGCGAGCTGAAAAGGGGTTCATTTAGGTTTCGAGGCATGTCTTGTGGAATGTTTTGACGGGGATAGAAACGGCACAGCTTAGGAAGAGATATACAGGCTCGCTACTTTATTTAGGTTTTAGATTTCAGGCTGATCGCAAATCCCTCCTCCCCATAGGCTTGAGTGCATTGCCTTTTAAGAGGTGATGTAACGTGTGTGTGTGTGTGTGTGTGTGTGTGTGCGCACACGCATCTATCTATCTACTGTATCTATCTGTCAGTCTGTCTGTCAATAGGAGGGGGGTTGGGCATTTGTGATCTAATCCTCATAGAGAAAAAAACAGTTGCATCTGGCCTCTATGTGTGTTTATGCATGTTATATATGTATATATATATACTGTATATATATAGTTACAGAGTTGAGAGTTGAATGCATGGAGCCAGCAAGTAACCCACAACTGTGATGTGTCTAGTGTGGATGTCGATTTAAAACAATACCGGGCCTCATAGGGAACCAGCCAAGGTGGGGTTATGATTCGGTATGCCTGTGCTGTAATAGGTGAGCTGTGTGGCGCGTGGACAACACTTGCAATGCACCCTTTGCAGAATTACAGCACACGGAAGATTATACCCGTTGTCCAACACAAACCTAACAATCTTATGTTAATGTTAGTTCCGTCAGAGAATATCCCTGACGGAAATAACAATTGCGTAACAATTGCAAAATGCAACAACAATTGGAAAAAAAAAAAGCACTTCCAATGTCTCTTTTATGTATGGATTATACAATGACAGAGAAGACACACACACACACACACACACACACACACACACACACACACACACACACACACACGTCTGTTGCTATATTGCAGCTTAATCCCTTTGCTTCGGGGTAAAGTCGATGCAAAGCCCCCTGGACGAGGGGCAGCCTTAACCAAGCGAGTTCAGAGAGGAGAGTGTGTGTGTGTGACTGTGTGAATCCATGGCCTTAATTGTCTGTCTTCCCCCCCCCCCCCCCCCCCCCCCTCCACAGCTTCGTCATGGTGCTGGTGTGTCTCGTCTTCAGCGTGCTGTCCACCATCGAACAGTACGCAGACTTTGCCACGGGTACCCTCTTCTGGATGGTGAGTGAACGCGTTGTGCATGTGCGTGTGTGTGTGTGTGTGTGGGCTCACCATAGAAGGTGTGTTATCAATAATGTATGTACAAGTTAAAAAAAAAAGATACACCCGAAAATCACCAGGAAACACTGCCATAAAGTTGGTAAAGAATAGCAATTGAATCAAATAGCACGAAGATCCTCTTTCAGTGGCTCATTTGAAATCCCATTGAAATGTGATATACGCATTCAAGCACAG
>JAXIVH010000020.1:91376-93876 GCA_036785325.1 Urophycis tenuis | reverse complement strand
ATGGAGCACATTGGCTGGGATCTGCGACGAAAAAAACTAACTCTGACTCACTGCAATTATCCACCGGTATAACAAGCACAACATTTCAACAATTGACCCCTAACCCAAAATTGGGGGTACTCTGACAGTCACTTTACATAACAATGAAAGGTATCTACGTGTTTGACGTTTGCCTTCCAAGTGTTTGCCTTGGCATTTAGCCGAGTTGAGTGGGATGACAAAATGGGGGTTAAAATGTGGCGACATCTCAATCTAATGCACCTTTGATTCCCAGACAGACGTTTGAAATGTGAAGGTGTTTCTCATCAGGGCCTGCACTTCAATGCCTTGTTGAGTGGCCTACTTCTGAATTCAATTATTACTCGCTCAGTGAGCTGGCAGAAAACTGGCGCTCTTGCACCACCAGGGAGTAGTGATTCCCTATATATATATATATATATATATATATATATATATATATTTACATGCAGACATCATAGTCATAGCTACCATTGCAGTTTCACACAGAGACAGCCGAATACAACCCTGATGTGGTTGAGCAGTGTGCATTATAATCGAAATCAATTATTCTGCAATGCAGTGTGTGAGTTTTTGTCGTTCTCCAAATAAAGCTTTGTTTGATCTTCCACATTTGCATCAGAGATACAAAAATCGACTACATTCAAGCGGTTGTGAATGTGTTTGTGTGTGTCCTGTGTCTGTGGCTGTGACTGTATGTGTATGTGTGTGTGTGTGTGTGTGGCTGTGACTGTACGTGTGTGTGTGTGTGTGTGCGTGTGTGTGTGTGCGTGCGTGCGTGCGTGCGTGTGTGTGTGCGTGCGTGCGTGTGTGCATGAGTTCGCGGGGCGTGTTTTTCAGTGAAGACCCAAACGTACCTCAGCGCCTTGACTTCACAAGCTGCCCAAACGTTGTAACATCCATGCACACACACACACACATGCGCCGCATGCACATCTGCAGACCCACTGTACAATTCACGCACCGACACAACACAATTCCGGCCAACGTTTTCCAACAGAAGTCGATGAAAGTTTGACTCGCATTGTCTCTCTCTCTCTCTCTCTCTTTTGAACAGTGTTACCACAACAAACCTGTTGGCTTGTGGGCCCCGGCACACACCAGTCTGCGGCCCTCCAGTGACAGGAGGGGTTACCATGGGTCTGCCGATAGAAAACAGCACAGACTTTTGCGAGCAACTGGACAAACGGGTCCAGGCACATTTTGAGTCAAACGGCTGTTGTTTGATGTGATGCCTTTGTTTGCCTCAATATCCGTCCGCGTCGTTCCTCCCCGGGACCACTTTGTGTTTCCAAGTCCTTGTTGTCTTTGTCTTTGTCTCTGTGTGTGTGTGTCCCCCCGCGCCCGCCCCCCCCCCCCCCCCCCCCCACCCCCCCCCATCTTGCTGGTGCCCTCTAACTTTTTTTTTTCCCCTGTCATCCATGATGTCAAACTGTCCCTCGTCCTGTTGATTTATCTCTGTCTCAGGGTTGTTCCTATTCTCTCTCGCTGTCTCTCTCTGTGTGTCTGTCGCTATCTCTCGCTCTCTCTGTTTTTATCTCTCTCTGTCTCGCCATCCCTCTCTCTCTCTCTTTCTCTCTCTCTCTCTCTCTCTTTCTCTCTCTCTCTCTCTCTGCCTCTCTCTCTCTCTCTCTCTCTCTCTCTCTCTCTCTCTCTCTCTCTCTCTCTCTCTCTCTCTCTCTCTCTCTCTCCCCCCCCACATGTGTTTGGGGCTCTCTCTACATGTCCTGTGTGGCGCAGTATTGACGAGGGAGGCTGCCCCCAGTCTGTTTGCCGGAACGTTGATTAGCTCAGCTATACTCCTTGGCTTTTGTATGGGCATGTGCACACGCACACACACACACACACACACACACACACACGCGCACACACACACACGCACGCGCGCAAACACACACGCACGCGCTCGCACACACGCACACGCACACACACGCACGCACGCACACACACACATGCACGCGCACACACACACGCACACACACACACGCACACACACACACACGCACACACTCACGCGCACACGCACTCACACACGCGTGCGCACACACACACACACGCACACGCGCACACACGCACGCACGCACGCACGCACACACACACGCACACACACACGCATGCACGCACACACGCACGCACGCACGCACGCACACACACACACACACAGTGCATGTTTACACTGGCATGCGTGCCCTCCACTAATACAGGAAGGGGTTTGTGTTGTGTTCATTTCTTCACACGCGGATGTTTAGAAGGCATGAAAACACTCCGCGCTGTGTGAGGGGGGAACAGTGAGACAAGTGTTTCCCTCAGCTCACCGATGGTCATGTGGCGGGGATGTTGCCCCTTCCCCTACGCCATGTTGGATGACGACAGACACGATCTCAGCATCTCCACACATCTCTAGATATTTTCTGATCTGGTTTATTGTTACGAAGCGTGGTGTTTATTTTGACATACCGACAGACAGGCAGGCAAACAGACA